>JANIEX010000065.1:0-72506 GCA_027627405.1 Leucocoprinus birnbaumii
TTTGACCACCTCCACGACAAGTACTACCAGGCCGGTCGCACCCTCAAGTACTCGGGAGATGCCCGCTTCTGGTCTACATACCCACCCACGCACAAGGAGTACCGGCCCCTTGCCGATCCTCCGCCGGTGAACTCCCTATACCACAAGTACGGCGGTCTCATCGCCCGGATCGAGCTGCTTGATGCTCTCGTCTGCTTTACCTACTCCATCTGGACCAGGGACTACGTCCGCAAGACCTGCACTAAGGAGACCTGGACCACCATCACGGCCTTCCTCTCCTGGTGCAAGAGCAAGTGGCTAGCCCAAGAGAATGCCATCGACGAGGCCGAAAAGACCTTTATCGGTTTGATGTAAGCTTTCTGTGTCTTTTCCGCGTATTTTTGCTTCATGCACCCTGCAGCTACATGATTGAATCCTTTATTGATGGAAGGAAAATGTCCTACACTGTGCGCCAAGAACTGGATCGAGGCATGGATAGAATCACGGAACAGGCCAAGGCCAAAATCGAAGCTGCCATCCAGGAGGTCGACCAGATTGCTGCCAATCCTAGCCTTGCAAACAAGTCTCAGGGAACTCCTCCCATGCTCCCTTCTCCGGCAAGCATCGCTCCGACAAACAGCGCAAATTCCACTCCTACAAATCGTGATGGAAGCACACCTAACACAGCTCCTCGTCCTCCTGTCCCCTCCCAAAACCCCCCGCCACAACAGTCTCGCCAACCGGGCCCTCCAAGGCCCAATCCTGCCTTCTTCCCTCTGCTACCCCGCAGAGTGAGAGAGAGTCCTGCTCCACCACCCGCGTCGTATCTCGATGCTGCCGCCAAGGTTACGGAGCCCATCGATGCTAGCATGATCTACACTCTCAAAGATCTCACGGCCACATTTCGATCAACAGCGACGTCAATGGCCGAGGCACAAAAGACTCTCAACCTCGCAACTTTGGCACGACACTTCCCTACCACCTTTACAAGAATGGTCAACAGCACGCTCGGCCCTACGGAGGAGCATGAGCCCGACTTTGACGACGAGGAGGGCGAGCTGTTCTGGCCTGGCCAACTGGTTACGGGAGAGGGCTTGGGCTGGGTATGCCTAATGGGTAAAGCCATGATCCTAGAGTTTGGCAAAGCCTATGGCTACAAGGGACTCCAAGGTGCTGTTCCCAAGCCCAGTGACGCCCCTAAACCCTCGCATCACTCGCAACGGCCCCCTCATCCCCAAACAATATCGCATTCATCCTCCACTTCTGGCACACGGTAGAACACATAGCTTTTTGGAATTCGGAACGTCTCGCATTATCCCCCGACCTGGATTTTTACCTACACCTAAAACTCCGACAACGACGCGTAAAACGACTGGTAACGCATACCACCTGCCAATCCGATGCAGCCACTCTATTTCCGCCACACTCCCAGCAGGAGTTATACCATGCGCCTTCTGGACTGGCCTAAGTTTGGGTCCTAATCATCAATTCCGATTAGGTTTGGACCCTACCTGATTTCGCTCTGCCGGCCCCAGCGCCTCAGCTACCGAACTTCTCATCTCAGGCATGAAGCAAGTCCACACGGTTTAGCCTTTTGGCTCGGGGACCTTGGAACCGCTGTCAATATCTGCGCTTCCTCTTCCCCTTGGCATCGTCGTTGTCAGTCGTCCGCCACCTCTGCTTGGATTCATTGGAAAGCACGAACTTGTATCTCTAGACACGAAACCAAAATGACGCTTTCATATCCCATTCATCGTTTCTGTACACCACCTTTATTAAGAAGGCATTTCTTCCCCCTCCCCCATTATACATGATCGGAGCTGCATTGGTACTTACTCCTCCTCCCTCCCTTCGTCCCCCCATTTTTTATTGTTCGGTTATACATCATTGCATCCACATCTACAAATTACTATTACCACCGCATTCCCCAGCATTCTTGTTCAACCTGCTTTCCAAATTGTTTCACACTTGTTCTCTTTTGTTTATTTCCCCTCCCCACCACCCACCATCATCCCCCCCCGTACATCGCCACCTGGTTACCCGCCTTGTGCTCCCATTTTTTATTTAAAGTAATTCTTTCTTTTTCCCCTCCCGCCCAGACCGGTGGCTTGTCGTTTACCTCTTTTTCCTCCTTGGCCATTTATATCTCTACCCTGTACTACAAATCGTCGTTATATTCCATTTTCCTTACCGGTTTTACGGACATTGTTCAAATGTGTTACGGATTTTTTGAGAATATTTGACTCGAGAAAATTGTAATTGTGCCCACTTTCCCCCTGAATTCTAGTCCCACAGAACTTGAGTCTAAATGTTCCTTATCGAAAGTCAGTAACCACGTTTCGTGGCGGACAGCCAAGGTTAAGGTAGAAATGCCAGTGCCACCATTAGAAGACATGACATCGCACGAGCTCACTAGAGTCGGGGTGGGGTGATTGATCCTTCTTGGGCGCCCAGGCATCGGTGTACGACGAAGCCGCACAACACTCATCACCTCACTTCATCATCGCAATCAACTCATTTCATCTTAGGCGTTCCATCATGCAGGTCTTAGGAACTCATTAATACCACGACGTTAAGGGGTTTACCAGCTTCGAGAAGAGGGATTTCTCGAATTTGACTGATATAACTTGGAGGTAATTTGCGTGTTCTAGAGCTTCTTCTGAGAGTCGATGAGGTTGTTATTCGGGACCTGCTACTCGCGAGTACAGCCATTGAGCCATGCCATTGAGTTCGAGATGGGACTAGACTAGACCTATTATGATGTAAATTAGTCTTTGAACGAATGTTATGCGCATGTTTCGGAGCATCGTGCTTTTCTGAGTTTAGTGGGTCGGGAGCTTGACTTGTGGTGGTGGTGGTGGATACAATAGCACGCGTATGTATGTAGATCTCCTCTGATGAGGGTTTGTTTTTTGTATTTGTATTTTGAGGTACTGCATTTCGAGACCCTTTGTGGCAGGCCTGAGGCGGGTAGCCCGGATGGTCGACCCTGAGGACGAATTTGAATTTTTTTTACATATGTATGTATAAAAGGAGAGTCGGGGCCGATTATTATGACCGAGCGACCCTCGCACTAGAACTGTCCTCAGAATCTGTGTTTTTTGTCTTTCACGTTTCTAGGTTTTTTGTTATCCGGGGCTGTGGGCGCGAGTGACGGCCGACCACAGTGACTTTCGGAGGGTTTTGATGCGGACTCTCAGACGCCTTTGTTCCCTTAGCCTGGCCGGAATGTCTAATTAAGTGGTTGGTCGTCAACTGGATTGAATCGCCCCCTCTCCTGGCCTGGTTGACTTGGTGACCCGCTTTGAGAAGATCTGACTTGCGCGTCTCAGACTAAATCGTCTCTTGTGTAGAGCGGCGGCAGTGTATTGATTTGATGATGATGGTAAGTACTACGATGTTATATATTTTAAATCACGCCCGTCGCTCACTATTAGTGATGAGGGAAGGTGATTGAACTAACTACTAACCATCTATCACTATTCAAAATCAAGGGAAGGTCTAAACGTTTAGACAGCAGCTGAGGAGTTCAGAGTGCACTTGGTTGATTCATACATTGAGCCCATTGGGGTATTCCGACGATCAGCGACGTTGACTGGTCTTTTTGACATCCCGCCGGTGCGCCGCGTCTGACTTGCCAAATTGCTTTAAGTAGCTCAGGCGGTATTTTTGGGTCATATTATGGTTACTGTGGAGACCGTACGGAGGCAAAGGCGGGGACGGCCGCGGAGAGCAAGAGCAAGTAACTCGAGGCCAGGAGCAATGGCTGGGAGCCTTGATATGATCTTGGATGTAGCTGTAGTTACTGAGGACAAGACGAAAGATTCGGAACGTTTAGACCAGTTGCTAAACCCAAGTCCTGGTAGTCTGACTCAAGTTCGGGTGATATTCATTGTACCCACGACTAACAAGGACTCGGAGCACAGGCCAAGTTGAGCTTGGTCTCCTTCACGAGTCAGATACTCGCTTAGCTCTTTCCATCGAGTGTCCGTCGAGAGAACCTATTCGGCGTAGCTTCCGAAAAGGCACGTCTTGACGGTGTCAAATACAAGCTCGATCCATCGAGTGTTTTGTTTGGGCTGCCAGCTCTGTTTAACCGAAATTGGACAAGAAGTGCGCCGCCACATTCTTGGCACATTTTAAGGCACACCGTGTTTGGAGTATCGACGCCAGAGGTGACGATCGCAAAATGCCAGGCATCACCGTTGATCTGATTGTCAACGTATCGCGGGTGTTCATAGTTCGGCCTGAGCTCAAGTAATCTGGTTCACGACTTGACAACCCTGTCCGGAGAGTGTCTGTGGCCCCAGACAGAGAAGTAAGATGACTGAATAGGCAGAAGAGGGATGCAATGCTTTGCGGTGATTTATGATCATGGGTACCCGTCAGAGGCGTTTTGATATGTTGTGTCATCGTTTCAACTATTCAGGACGTCGGGCCTGGTTGACGGAGGAGCGATGAACCCGACCATTGTTCCCATCGAGTGGTACAATGGACAATGCTGGTGACTGACGTTATTGAAGCTATTGAGGTATGGAAAGTATCGCAGTTGCAGTTGAGAGTCGGCTTCAGGAGAGAGATAAAATGGAGTATGTCACGGTACCCGCACACTGAATCGGCGGCTATAAACCCATTTATCTAAACATAGTTCAGCCGCCCACCCTGAGGAACCCTGAAGCTGGAGGTGGATGGCGATGTATCTGGTGTTATAAACTCATGTCCTCGGTGTCACAGACTCAAAACCGGCAGAAACACGGTGTTCGGGGAAGACATGCATTCTTGCCAGTCTCGCTGATATATTGAATCTGCATGGAAAATCATTGCTGACAGGCTCACCCCCCACATAACCCACATTCTAGGAGGAATTGATTTCGCCGCCATGGTGGGAGTTTGTACAGTCAGCTCTTACAGCAGCAGAGATATGGTGCTGTGAATGCGGACGATATAAATTTCGGGATGAAATACCCGATATTCTATTTCCTTTCGGACACTGACACAATCAACCGTTGTCCGCCGTGGCTGTTGGCTAGAAACCCGACAGTCCATACTCAGGTCCATGGCCCTCTGGAGTATATGATATCTACGTTCAGGATCGCTATTAGAGGGTTACAAGGATGAAGAGAGAGGATGGTGAGTTATAAGCGCTTGTATGCAAGAGGCGCCCTCGCGTGCCTGCAAGGCGACTACTGACGATTTTGTCTCTACTTATTCTTGTTTTGTTATTAAGGCGAAGAGGCGAACGTTTTCCCCACACTGCTTAATTGGGCGCTAAAATTCCGTGGTATTTTCCGATATTCAGTGTAGATAGCAATGTGTCTCTTCAGACAACAGGAACCGCGTTTTCTTCTATATCACATGATGATTAGATACTGTGTAAACCTCGCTTACACCAAGTCATTGAAACGAATAGCATACAGTAGCATAGCATTGGGATGTAATGCACCCTGTAACCATCTAATTAACCAGCATGAATCATTAATCAGTACTCGAATGTCTGCACGGCTCAAACGGGACGGACTCCGTTATCCCCCCCGCACTCTAGACGCGCCAACAGCATCGTATTAGTCAAATTACCGCCGATGGGAAGAGCCTGGCATCATTGGGAACACTATGGATGATCTCACCAGCTGTTTATCTGAGCAACTGCAAGGCTGAGTGCGATCAAACAATGGATCAGGATTGACTGTATGGGGTAAAATACAAGGTCTTAGCATGTTTGTGTTCGAAAGCATCTCATTTATCAGCCTCAGCCTAGACTCGGATGCTTTGACGCAAAGTTGAGGATGGTGGGAGCAGCCTCACTGTCTGCTCACAGTGGTTGATCAATTCTCCTACGTTGGCGAATAGAGGACTTCCGCCGGTACAGTAGAATCAGACGAAACAGCAAGTCGCTTGGCATTCATCGGCCCAGTGATGTTCTTTTCCGAGCTTCGCGCCCCCTTCAAAGTGATCGTCCGGCATTTCAGGATGAGACCCTGCGGGGAATTAGGCAAGCAACTTGTACCGCTAGGAGCCGTATTGTTCGGTTCCGCTTTGGAAACCAGTAGTGGCGAAGCCTGAGAGTAATGATATAGATAGCAAACATTGGTCTGTTGGACGATGCACGGGATTCACTGCCTTCCTGTACTCCTGCATTGAGTCTATTGGGAAGACAAGAGAACCGTACACATTTGTCCATCACCTGGTTAATCAAATATCAGAGCCAAAATATCGTCCTTCCGCAACGCATGCACTCAGTACGCACTCTGTACATAAGTATATGTCCTTCTTTGTGAACCTCGTCGGCCCGGGTGCATTGAACTTCCAATAAGAAAGATAAGCTGCCTTCGAGGTTCCATCTGCCCACTCATCCCCGTGATTCGTGCAGCGTGTTGTTCATTCGGTGGCGTATGCTCCTGTTTGGCGGCCAGGATGTTTCGTGAGGGTCGCTGTTAGTACTTTCGTATGCACGAGTAGAATTCTCGACCCTTTCGTAAACCTCAGAATAGGATCACTTCGAAAGCTACTAGAATTTCTGGACTCCATCGCCTCTTATTCGTGGCTGCAGTTTGGGGGATATTCTTCAGGTATTCTACTAGCCCCGTTGATTGGAAGCGGTTCCAAGAATTCCCGTTATGCTATCACCTCGGATGGAACGACGATTGTGGACTAGACCTTGGTCTGTCCTGAGTCTGTTCCATGATAATGTCGGACCTCATTAAATCATAAATCAGGGACGGACATTTCGTACTTTCCTAATTGAATTGTCACGCTCGGCCTGGCTCGGTGTGATGGCAACGGCAGCTCCGGAGACCCCCGGAGACAGCCGAATTCACCGAATCAGACTGACCCTGATTCATAAATATCCTTCAATTACCGTCAATTGCCTGCTACATATTGCTCTTTTGTCACAAGGTCAAAACGAAACCCCGGGCCCAGGCCATAGCTGTAGCGAAGTGTAGTCGTGAAGCTGAGGCATATTATCCAGTACATACAGCAACGACCCTCGTGGCATGAACCCTAATTGTACTCGATACGCTGATCAAAATGCCTCCTTAGGGAATGACGTTCACACCTGTAATCGGACTTTCACAATTCGAATTCTGTTCGCTCTGATGTTCCGTCAGGCTGGAAAATCCCCGCGTATTCACGAGGGCAATCCCAAGACCTTGTGCCACGAGCATACCCAAAGTGTCGGTTGGACCAATAGTAACTGAGATACGAAAGACGGCTTACCGGAAGCGATGTGGACAGGACGCAGGCCTCAGACGAATGGAAGGGCCAATCGTCACTCAGGAAGTGCCCACAGGGTGAGTAAGCAATTCATAGCTTTCAGATAGAACCACGCCCGAGAGTTATTTATCCAGATGTTGACGAGGATAAAAATTAGTTTCAATGCATATGAATTGTCATAATCTTGGATGCATGGGCGCATGTTGTCATAGGGAAAGAATCACAGCATTCGACCACAGGATAAAAAAACAAGCCATAGCATGCCACAGAAACAGGCGATAATAATGTGAAGAAATAAAGCCTTTGTTGAACTGGGCATACACTGGCATCTGGCACCACAACACCGAATGTAACGCGAAATACGTCTCGTTTTTCACCGATTGGACTTGGCAACACGCTCGAGCTCGTCCTTTTTCTGATTACGAGGAGAACAGTATCAGTCGCAAGTACATCTTCAACGACTAGCAAACCAACCTTGATAGCATAAGAGTTCGATGAACCCTTGGCAGCGTTGATGAGTTCGTCGGCGAGGCACTCAGCAATCGACTTCACGTTACGGAATGCGGACTCGCGGGTCTGCCAGAGAATGTCAGTTCGAATTCGCAGGATAAGAAACGATGTACATACACCGACGGTGAGAAGAGAGATGGCCTGGTTGACTCGGCGAAGGGGGGAAACATCGACGGCCTGGCGACGGACGGTACCTTGCGAACCGATACGGGTTGAATCTTCACGAGGACCAGTATTGACGATGGCATCGACGAGAACCTAGAGCAATGGTTCAATGACTTGAAATGTCGTACTTGAAAGTAAAGCTGCAAACCTGGATGGGGTTCTGGTCGGTGAGGAGGTGGATGATTTCGAACGCATGGGCGACGATGCGGACGGTCATAAGCTTCTTGCCATTGTTGCGTCCCTTCATCATTAAGCTAAACAAAACTTCAATACAGGTGCGATCGATCTACACAAGAGTCTAATCTCACCTGTCGACCAATCGCTCGACAATAGGCATCTGCGCTTTCTTGAACTGCTTCTTGGCATAACGGCCAGCAGTGTGGGGGACGTAGACAGCATGGCGGACTTGAATGTAGTCGGCCAACGAGATATCCTTCACGTCGACACTATTTGAAGCGTCAGTCTCGCAAACTGGCCGCGATATGAACAATCTTGCTCACTCCTGAGTGTCCCACTTTCCGAAGAGCTTGACTTCCTGGCCGAGTTTTGAAATTTCCTTGGGCAGAGTTGTGGCGGCCATTTTGATGTTTTGGCTTGAGGTCTTGAGGTCTATCCACGGGCTATTAGCGACAACGACGAGCACGATGACAATTTCCTCACTCACCTGCCTTGCACGTATGTTTGTCCTTGTTGCGCCCACCACATCAAGGTTGGGAGGCGTCGGTATTTGCCGGGAACTGTATAGTTCCTATTATTTCCTATTTTGGTAGTTCGAGCGCCTTTTCGAGCGCTCCCGCGTCGATTAGAACTCGAATGTTTCTTGGTGTGTGGAAGGAGAAAAAGAATGACATATCTAAGTACAACAGAAATACACACAAAGAATCAACATATGCGACTGCAACATCGTTGCTCTGATAAAGAACCAGTCACGCTAAACACTCCTCCTACTCCCTTTGCGGCTCTGACTATACTCCCTATCAGCGGAGGTTCCCCTTTCCTTAGACGGCCCACCAGCCCGTGTCTGGCTGGTGGGAGGTCTAGAGGTGTCACTACCGACTCTTGATTTACGATTGGACCTGCCGATCGGGTCAAATCGTACCGAAGATCGTACCTGTGAGTCTCGAGTTGGAGGTGAGGGCGGCGAAACCCTAACGGGTTTTGTTCTAGATGACAAGAGGGGGTTTGGAAAGGACATTTCCAGGGTCGGAGCGTCTTTGCCATAAGTTATTTGCAGCCATGATTTCGCATTGTTAGAGTGGAAATCATGCTTCGCTGTGTCGGATGCCCCTCGAGCAAGTCGAGCCAAGTCGTACTCGCAGGCAGCAAGAAAAGGAAATGCTGCCTTCAAGCTGTCCAGAGCGTAGCCATGCTCAGACATCACTAGGGGATATAGTAAATACACCGTAAATAGACTGAGGTAATAAGAAGCCTGACCTTGAATCATTGTCGACACGACCTCCTGGCCGGCACGAGGGTTCCCTCGTCGTCGATAATGAGCCCCAGCGATCATCCAATTGCTCCGCTCACTTTTTGAGAGCTTCAGGAGCTCAATGATAACCTTTGGATCGTCACCTGGATCACGGGCGAGGTCAAACACTTGCTTTTGACCCTGGATTTCAAAAACGAGGAGAGTCTCTAGAGAATACAGCGGTGCGGGAGCCTGTGAAGGAACAATAGCTGCGTCGGTGGAGGGAGCCATGGACTTCCTGGATATATGCGCTGAATTCGAAGTAAAATCGTTTCTTGGGGCAGGAGTTGGACTGGAGCGATCTGCGAGACGGCGATGCAAGTCTTTCCCCAAGTATGGTACACTGAACACGTTGTCATAACCTGAATCTCTCTCTGAAGAGCGTCTATCTTTTCGCTTCCCTTGACGAAGTTGAGGCTCAAGACGACCTGAGGATTGATGGGGCCAAGGTGAGTAGTTTTCCCGAGCCGCAGAAGAAACGTGATTCGGAGACGATCCAGAGACATTGCAAGAGCGGAACTGGTCCAGAAGGCGACTGTTCCCTTCAACCGTGTAGACGAAGAGGCCTTCCTTTGAGCCGAGCCTGAGGCGCAATGCACGTTCAACCCATTTGGGGTGACGATATTCAATAAAATAGTGACCGTGTCCTGATGTCCCAATGTCGAGAGGATAAAGCTTTGGTCTGCGAAATGGGATTGAGTAAAGGAAGCGAAGACCAGCGGATTCACCAAGGACATCCACAGCCCCAAACTCTGTTCAAATCCAGATAACACTTACATCTCTTCCATGTGGGAGAATATTCCGCGAATGTTATGTGGTTCTCCGGTCGTACTCACGACTTTGAGAACGCAACGGGGATCACAGGCGAAGCTCATCGAGCTTACAGAAGGGGTAGTAGCGCCTTGGGGTAAAAGGACAAGGGTGTCGGAGGCCAAGGAGAGGCTTCCAAGATAGCATCATCTGCATGCATCATTGATTTGGTTCTATTCATAGATGCATGGGTCACCAGAACAGGTCACCGGTCCGCCACACAGTGACGATCATCTCATCATCGTCATCTCTCTGAAGTATCACTTTCTCCTGTGCATTCATCATTAAGGAGTGCTGATCGACTTCGTTGTCTCTTGATCCGGAACTACTGCAACCTGGCCATTTTCTGCCAGTGAGCTTGAATTGCATTGCTAGTAGTACTGCTCAAAGGGCCCGTTAGTATGAACATGGACTTGGACTCTCGTTGCTGAGTGGTTCCTAGCTGCCTCAACTGTGCCTTACTCCTGTAGCTTTTCTGCGAAATTCTTCTAAAGAACTCGGCATCCGCGACCGGATGATCAATATGACTGGAGCTCGTGGCTCAGCGCACACAGAAGCAGCACTTAGCAGCACTGCAAACTACGGTGTCTCCAGGTGACTAACGACGATGGGAAAAATTGCTCGATGATTATCTGAACTAGGTAGTGCTCTCCTGGTCTGAGAGCCCCAGACTTGTATTCCATTGTCCTCAGTTTATCCGTCTGCAATGTATCTGGAGATGGTTGCTAGCTGAATAACGCCCACCCTTCAGGAGCCTGCACTCGTTTACCTACAAAAAGGGGCGCATGCTGGCTCTCTGTCCTTCAGTAGCATTCGTGTTTTTCACATTTTCCCTTCCTTTCTTCTCCTATTCGCTCCTGCTTTCTCTTGCTTCTTGATTCTTCGCCATGTTGGCCCAAAAGTTTTCTTTCGTTTTTGCCTTGACAGGAGCTGGTCTCGCATTCGCACAGTCGTACGCTTGATATCGCCAGATAGTGTGACACATAATTGACGACTTTCTGAATACCAATAGCTTACCCATCGCCGTTACTCCAGCTTGCTCCTCGACTTTGCAAAGTTTCTTAGGCTCTCCCGACGCTCAGTGCCTGAACATTGCTCCTCTCTTGTCCTTCGTCATAAACCCGGCGCAGTCTATTCCTCAAGCCACCGATAACTGGCTGACAGGCCTTTGCGGGATTTCTACCTGCACTGACGCTAACATTGCCAATCTAGTCACCAACCTTATACAAGGTTGTGGCCAGGACCTTTCCAATCTTGGAGTTGAAACTGCTGGCTTGGAGGATCAGATCATTTCTTCCGTCCAACAGGCCTATCCAACCATCCGACAGGCTGCGTGCTTGAAAGAGTGAGTTTTCCGACATTCAATGTCTCCAATACCATGTCTAATATATTGTAGCACAAATACGAATGAGCTCTGTGTCACCCAGGCACTTAACAATGTCGAACAAGTTTTCGGGAAACTAGTGGTGGATGGCAACTTGACCGCTGATGTTTTGAACCAAGACGCGCAAACATTCCTGAGCTCGAACATCACCCAGATTGCTTGCAACAGCTGCGCGAAGGCTGCATATAATCTCGGAATGACTTCATTCCCAGATGAAGTCTCCGAAGCGAATTCTGTCCTCCAGAATGCTTGTGGAGGTTCTATTCTTGGTGAGCCTTAGACGCTGATCACAATTCTAACCTGTTGTACTGAGTCGGGTATAGATCGCGGTAATGCACCTAACATCGCTCAGACAGCGTTGACGAGGAGATCCGCTGTTGATCTTGCCAGCACCAATTCCGGCTTCGCTGCTGCCCCTTCCACTTTAGCCAGCTATGGTTTATTGGCTCTTTTGGGTGGCTCTGCCTTCTTAGCATAGTGTCCATGATTCGTTGTGAGACGACGTGTATTTGTATTTCTTATGGGCTTTGCGTTTCTGCTGATAACTGTAGCGACAGAACAGAATGGAGTGTAGCCTTAGTATTAGAAGAGAAAGGACAATATACCAAACCGTGTCTTTGTAGCCCCTATTTACCATGGACATCACGTGGACCTGGCAGCTCTTTCCGCACGAGGTGTTCATTGTCAACTAGCTCCAGAGTGCAGAGAGCGGTTCTGGGACGCTGAACACTGAACCATCAACTGGAGTTTTGGATCTCTATTCTCATTCACTATCAATAAATCTGCTAGCAAACCTAACCGAGCTGTCTCCTCATGGAGCCTATGACACCCTCTCGTCGAGGAACCTTTGATCTTCCAAAGCCAGAGACAGGTCTTGCCGAGTGGACGAACAAGATCAAAGCACTACAGCGACAGGTTGATGCCGATGAGGAAGCAGAGCAGAAAAGATTAGAGGAGGAGATTGCCGCTGCACGTAAAGCGAGGCTTCGAAGGAGTCGAGGGTATGGTGGTGATAGTATGGATCTCTGTAAGTTAGATATCCCAGGCTTCAGTATAATTGATACTTATTCTTGCAAACAGCGTCGTCTACCAGCTCTCTTGGTGCTCCATCCTATAGGCTGAGCAAATCTCCCTCGTCTGAGGTCCTCAAGTCATCATCCGACAGGCATAGTGAACATGATGACGCGCTGCGGAAGTTGACTGGCGTCCCATCCTCTTCAAACGTCGACACATCGTCTATTACTCGCGGCGTCTTGCCCAGACAAAGTCAATTTCCAGCTACTCAACCTCCTACATCTCAGCGCCCAGAAGCCGTCTCCTTGGCCTCGTTTATTGGAGGGCGAGCAACGGGCCCTCGCCTGAATCGCCATGCACCACAGCAAGATGCACACGACCCTACTCAATTTGAACAACGAAGTATCACGGCCCCGCACCCTGTTTTCGGGAAAGGTGGCGTAGCAATGCCAGGAATGGTCACTAAGTCTGGAACCTCCGTTCGTGACGCAGTCAAGGCATCTGAGGCTGTTGAGCGGTATCAGCCGCGTTTGGCAAAGCGTACCTCAACGCCTTCGTTCACGAAACAACCAGAAGACGACCAACCCTCGACGCCTCGGCCCCTATCTCCTCAGAAATCCGGATACCGAGATAGAACTATCAGCACTCCTTCAGCCGCTGCTGCCAGATATCTACAACAGGCTCAACCGCGACCAATCTCCCCTCAAAAGTCGGGAAATCGCGAAAGAACTCTTAGCACGCCTGGACCCCCTCCACCGCGCGAGAACTTGTCTCCTCGACCTGTTTTTTCCCGCTCAGTTGCCGAAGACAGGTCTCCGAAACCCGTCGAGCCCAGATCTCCTTCCCCAGTGAAGGGAAGCAATTTGACGCCCTCGCGATCTTCTACCCCTTCTAGAGGAATATCTGAGAAACCGACCACACCTCGTCAGGATCCAGCCGTACTTAACTCACCAGGCAAATCCTCAATTACCACACCTTCCCTTGCACGACCTATTCTACCTGCACCTCGTCCATCAACCCAGGTTCCCTTCATCCCTAGCAATGTGGTCCCTTCCCCTGCTTTCCAGAAAGCCCCACCTCCCAAAGACATCACACCTTCAATCAGCAGGCTTCAAGGTCGTGGTTTCGTACAAAACATGGTCAGAGCCAGCACCCAGCTCGAAAGCTCGACAAAATCGAGTCCAAGCTCCCCAGCATCACGTTCTGGTAGTGGTCGCAAAAGCTCTGTTTTGGACCGCTGGCAGCCCAATGTTGCTCCATCTTCCCCAAGCCCAGCTCCTCGACAAACATCCCCTGTCCGAAAAGCTTACTCGGACTTGTCAATGAAGTCGGACCCGCCTCCGAAACCATCCACTCCTACCCCTGCGCCCATAATGCCTTCGCCTTCGGTGGCCAAGACTCTCAAGCCAAAGACATCTCACCCTCACTTGCATCCTGATCCTCTATCACCTCCAGAGCCTCTCAGTCCTCGTCGAGCAAAACTGGCCGAGAAGATGCTACCACCGGAGGGAGGTCAAGGTTTTGGTTCAGCAACAACTATGGTTGTGTATAAGCCCAAGACCCCAGAGCCAGAAAGGTCCACTCCACGCATAGAGCCAAACCCGGTTGCTGTAGTCGACGAGTTGGGCGTTAAGCGTGAGCCTAGTCCGGAAGGGAAGAAACTGAGGTTCTCCATTCCCTCAGATTCTCCTAGTCCGTCAGGAAAACCGCTGAATCATGTGCGTTCATTCTGGTGATGCTGCATGGGTTTCTACTTACAATGTTTGTTTTATGTACTCGACCGATATTTCCTCAAATACCGTCATCAATACATTGTTGCATTATGAACCCTAGCCAACCAAGGACCGAGCGCGGAAACCTAAGAAGCACAGTTCGGGCATACCGACGCAGGTCAAATTTACCCCTGAGGCCCCGCGAGGCCCTGGGTTGGTACGCGCTGAGAATGCTCTCTTATTACCTCGATCCTCGCAAATATCTCGCACACCGTCCCCTAAATTCGATAGTGGTCCCTCTCCTCGATCGTCTTCCGTTCCCCAACATACCCAAAGCTCCAGAAGTCACAGAAAGGCTCCTGGAGAAAGATTCAAGCTCCAGAGTCGCTCAAATTACTCAAAAATGGGGAACGAGTGCGCCGATTGGAATCAAACAAGCTTCCTCTTCGTCCCATTCCCAAACTCATGATTTCCAACCTGAAATTAAGCCCAGACCAGACCCAAACTTCATGCGGCGTGCTTTACCAGGCCTGGCCAATCCCGATAGTCTTCGTGCCCCCTCAGTGACTACGAATATGAAATCGAAATCCCCATCGCCTGAATCAACTCTCCAGGCCCCGAATGGATTTGAGAACAAAAGTGCAAATAATGTCAGCCCGTCTGGCTCGTCAGGCTATACAGGGTCTCCCAGTAGTACGGAGGGCCAGCCGAAACCATCCAGCCCTTCGAATAGTAATCGCCCACCGAGATCCCCCTCTTCTCCCAAACATAAGCGGATTCCGAGCACAGGCAATCGAGCTCTCGTGATGGATGTTGCCCAAGCTCTGAATGATTACAATGCCACTATTGTCGATGGATCGAATGCTGCCCGAGAAGAGCTCAAGTCTCCCGTTATGGAACCGATAGCTGAGCCAGCCGCAAAAGCTAGAGCACCTCCGCTGGAGAGAAGGAGGTCGAGCTATGACCGCTTTTCTGTCGTTTCTGTTATGCCACCTCTCAAGGAAGAAGCTACACCTCGCGGAACACCCGTTGGTACTTTGAAACAGACACCGGATACCCATTCTCGTGAAGCTACATCGCTTCAGATATCAGAACCCAAAACCCAGGAGCAGCAGCCACAGCAGAATGTTGTTCGTTTTGGTACGTCCCAAAGTTATTTTTGGTGGCGCATTATCTGATAAATGGTTTAGATTTCAGCGATACCCCTCTACCGTCATTTGATATCACACAACTTCTACAGTCGCACCAAGAAATCATACTCGCGTCACCAGACTGTAAGACAATATCCGTGGACGTCTTATCTATTCATGGAAGCTCCTCCAACGCCGTTTCTCGCGATGCAGATATATTCTACGATTCGGAGCTATTAGCTGTCGTACATCGCTTCAAGTCAAAATCTAGTGGGCTAGTGTCAACCCAACTCTGGATCTGGTATGGCAAGAATAGTAGCGTAGGCGAAAGAGAGGAGCGCAAGGTGCAAGAATTGGCTAAACGATACAACACGTCACCAGTAAGTTGGAGTGCGCTGGCGTTGTCGCTGGTGGATCCTGATCATAGGTGTTGTTTCAGACAGTTGTCCATCAGAACTCAGAGCCTCCGCCACTTGTACACATTTTAGGAGGGGTTCTAGTGATCCGACAGGTGCGTCGAAGCAATACAACTCCATACGAAATTTCACCCAGGATGTACTAGGGTACTCGAGCGCACTGGTCGGCAGATAACACCACAATGTACTCAATTCGAAACTTTGCTGGTGTTACGTTTATCGACGAGCACGATCTAGTGAGCGAAGCAGCCACGTTTACCACTTCTTCCTTCTCACACCTGAACAGAGTGTTAAGAATCTATGCTCGGCATTCAGCTATTGCTTGACTATTTTGGATACGGTTTATGTTTGGCACGGGTGTGGATCTACTGACGCGGAAAGACAAGCGGCTGTCAAGTATGCGTCGCGAATATCTAACGGAGGACTCGACGCTTTCCAATTATATGAGGGTGAAAACGATCAGGATGAGTTATTTTGGATGGCACTCGGAGATGAAGACTTCGCTAAAGCCGACTATTGGCGGTGGAGACGACATGCATCTGACATTGACCCTCGCATCTGGCGAGTTAATGCCGAGGCAGAACCCCCAGTGTGTTAATCTCCCTTTTCTACGGAGCTGCACTGATATCGCCATTAGATCGTTGCGGTGGCGTCTTTGCGGGGTGAACCCACACGGCAGAGCTCTATCTATATCATTGACTGCATTTGGGAACTTTTCGTAAAAGTAGGCTCAGCAGCCAGAGGAGATCGCGCTAGCATCAAACTTGCATTGAACGCAGCCAAGGTGTGTTTGATCTCTGACGAGAGGTATCTGCTTCCGTCTAATTGTTTCACAGCGCTTCTCAGAGGCGTCTGCCGCTATGAAACCATTTTCGCCTACTGTGCACGTCCTCGTGCTACCTTCCAAACTGCCATTAGATCTGCGCCTGAACGTGCGGGAATTAGATGATGCCGAAGTGGTTAGTGCGCACGAGTAATCCCGCTCTCCCCGCCTTCTCACCCTGTCTTCTCAAATCAGAACAATGGCGAGATACCAGACCATATGAATCTTCTATCCTTGGCCCAGGCAGAGAATCATGTGCGCGTTATTCTCTCTTTTTGTACTCGTCTCGATTTTGACTGATTTTGTTTTTCAACTCATAGTTGCGGCAGCATGCATGGGAGCGTCTCGCATTGCAAGACGAGACGATGCTCCCTTTGGGAGTATCAGCTTCGTACTCACAGTGACCTTCTTGTACCCACCTATTTCGCTGGACATCGTGCATGATCCACATTGTATATTAAAATAGCTTGTTTGACTTAATACATAACGTCGACGTCGAGAACCCTGTTAGATAACCGAATCCCACTGAAATTAGGTAACTCCGTTAAATGACTGTAAAGATCATTGCCAGACTTTTGTTCCAGACAGGCGTGTGAACTTCGTCCATGCGAGTACTATGATCATTTTGGGTGCTACAAGCATTTGCATTTTTGGACCTCTCAATTATCTTGACAACAGCGACAGTTCATACAAAGAAGAACACAAAAAGGTCCAGTTTTGCCACAAGACACTGGATTCTCTGCCTTTGACAGATTAACTGATGCACTGAGAGAAGACTTGGGGCGTTATTGAAGAAGAACAATTCTGGCAAGATCGGCATGTGGCGACCGGCATATTTTCGCGATCTTTAAATGGGATGGCTGGTATAAAAGCGCGTTGCAAGAGGAAGACAGTACGATCGTACTAAAATGTACTGCCGCTCTTTACTGTTAGCCTCTCTTTACTTAGGTCTGGCTTCTGCTGCATGGATTCCAGTGGAAGAACGCAGCGTCAGCAAAAATTCTCCTAGCTCCCGGAAAGCGAGCAACTGTTTTCCTGCACTCGACTTTGATATGCCTTCGGAACTTCCTTCTGAGTCGGAATTCTCTTCATGGTGGTGCGACCCGTCCGACGAATACGCATTTCTAGGCTTCAGTTACGAAGTCACGGCATGTAAGTGTCCTGTGTCTAACTCGTTCTTCTTCTAACATGAATGTTGATACGCTGTTTCATTTAGGTCAAAGTCTTTCTCAACTCAAATCCGAGTTTAAGGATATTCGGAATCACTTCCACTCGCGGTATGTTCGCCTCTACGGCGCTTGCGACAGGAAAGGATTTTAGTGAGTATATCACTGCCCTCGAGATTGTCTTTGTGGTTCTGACATATGACTCTCAGCGATGATATTGTCGATGCTGCTTGGGAAAACGGACTGGGCGTCCATGCACTTATCTGGGTAAGTCTAGCTGTCAATATTTTCGGCTCATATTCATTCATCCCACACAGTTTGGCTTTGACGGAACTGATGAATGGATTGGGCGGCGCGACACTCTCTTCTCAACTCTACACTCAAATCCCAAGGCCAAATGGATTACTCGCGTCGTGCAGTTTGGATCTGAACCTCTCTTTGACAACGTCCTACCACACGCTAAACTGGCACAACAAGTCACTGCAGCCAAAAGGAACTTGTCTAGTCTTGCAATTCCCGTTACGGTGTCTGAGCTTGCATATGGGTTCGTTATCTCCCTGTCCTGATTCATTAGCGGAAGCTGACAGGACCCACCAACGCAACAGGTATCAGGAACGCGGTGGAGCTCAAGATGTCCTAGACGCCATTGACTCAATCAATATTCATATGCTACCCTTCTTCTCGCAGCAGGCTTCAACTGGTAAGATTTACGGCGATTGTCCATCAATTACAAGGATAATTTAACTGAAACTATATCACAGCGAAGAAGTCCTGGCCACTTGTCCAAGGTGACCTCCAGTTTTTCATCGACAACGGGAACGGCAAGAAGATGTATTTTGACGAGGTGAGTATTGTGATCCTTTTTGTGATTAAAAAACACTAATTGTCTCAAAGAATGGATGGCCATCTGTAACCTCAGAAGGCGTGCAGCCCAACAGTCCTGATGCTGTAGCTGATATCCCAAATGAGCACGTGAGTATTAGCTGCTTGCAGGCTGGAGCGTTGGCCCTAATATTATTTTCAGGATTATTACGTTTTACTCGATTCGCATTGCGAGGATCTAAAAGAAGTCGTTGGTGGCGGCGTCGGTTGGTTCGCTCACATTTACAGCGATGACCAAGAGCCGGGCTATGGCATTTACAACTATAATATGAAGATGAAGTTCTCCTTTGCTCCACGTACCTCCTGCTGATGCAACCCGGCTGGCTAGAAGCAATGCCTATTCCACGACTATTTTAATATGTCTGTATACCAGTAAAAAGGCAAATAGATATATAAAAATTCCTTCTAGCCGGATTGAACGACTGACCTCGTCATTTTTGTATATGATACTAGTGACGCGCTCTACCACTGAGCTAAGAAGGACTCGGAGTTTTCTGATTTCGGGGCTGTCCGACATCTCTCTCTCTCCGATATACCCGATAGGATGCTTCACTTTGAACTAGATCTGGGCTATTTCTAATTTACCCGTCTATGTACTTGCACTTCTGATTGGAGTTAGCACGATTGGTCTTCAGTGACTGGCAGTTGATCGGGAGGTTTAAGCGCCAAAGACTCATCAGCAGTACTACTAGGGCTGCTCACTACAGAACCATAGTGGCCCTATTCAAAATCACCTGTGTGGGTAATTCGTAGATTCGCTGCGGTAGAGCGGTGGGGCAAACACATAAATATTCAGGCCAGAGTCTGCGTACAAAGTTCCGATCGTTTTGTGGAAGAAGATAACCTCCACGTTGAAGCCTCACCATGTCTATATATCAGTTCCTGCTTGTGCGGCACCACATTGCCCATGCATAGAACTCATGTACACCGTTCCAGAAGGACTTCGACTTTGTAACTGCCGGCTTCGAAAAGCCAGTTCGAACACTCCTCTCGGCGTCCTGTCAAACTGAAACTCAAGCAGGTAAACACTCCGTCCCGGTGTGACCATGTTTCTCTTAGCAGTTTATAAACCAAGAGCTTGAGAGCAACAACTCTCCCCGTATTCACTTCTCCAATCGATAATCGCCATGGCCTCCCTATATAAGCCCAGAAAGCTCTCCGTCGTCATTCCGCCTACCCCTACTTCTGCTCAAATGGCTTCAGAGACTGCGGTCGAAGGCGGTCAACTATATTCACAACTAGTATACCAGCCTTATCGTTCACCCGTATCTCCTCTCAGGCACCCATATCGCCCTCAAAGGCCCGCCGAACCAGAGCCCGGATCGAAGAAGTTTGCAGTCCCTTCCTTCGAGGGGGCACATTTTAAAATCCAGGCTGACGACATTGCCTCCAAAGAACTGTTGGCTGTCGCAAACCTCATGTCCTCAATGAAAGAAACACTGAACCATATGACGCGAGCGTTCGATGCGCTGGGAGAACAGTCGCAAAGGTTGTCCTCACTTCCCACTGAAGTCAAACGTGTCGAAGAGGTAAGTCTTGTCCCTATGACGTTGTTTATGACACACCCCGTTAACGTCAAAGTATGTCATAGATACGAGCCGCAAAAGCTGAGCTCGAGGAATTGATCGAGAAGCAAAAGGCAAGGATGCAGGAACTTCGTGTGAGATTGGAGGGAGATGTGAGAGCTGCGGTGGAGAGTAAGCTGCGGGAGAGGCTAGCGAGCATGATCCATGATCGTGTGGCCGATGAAGTTAAGGAACGGGTCCGTCAAGAGGTTAGCGTGTTGATTCCTCGTGGCTTATTATATCCAGTCTCATGATTTAATGTCATCCACCAAAGCTGGTTATTCAAATTCCCCGAAAGCTCCGTGATGAAATCGTGACGAATCATGTATTGAGTCAAGTCGAGCCTGCGAGGCAAGAGGAAGATTATCAGTCCGACCCTGATACACCGCTGCTCTCCCCAGAGGATCTACAGGTAGAACAGTTCCCGAGGATCCCAATCCTGTGAGCTCTCTGCTGGTAACTTCTTCGAAGGCTCAGCGGCTGATAACACCAGGTTGTTCCATGGTCCTACAGATGAGGAAGAAGACTATGGAACCTTCCACGGGTGGCACAACGGTGTCAAATCGGCCAATTCTACCCCTCAGTTTTCTTGCCGGGACGACTCTCATGTACCGGTCAGAATGCCTATAATGTGCGTGATATATCTGTCCGCCTGGAGCTTGACAACACTTACGCCAAGTCAGGCTTTTTGATGAATCACAAGAACATGAACCGCCTCCGCCCTCCCCAATCCCGATGGCAGGTCCTCTTCGACCTCTGCTTCGACCAATGCCCTCACCAGAGCAGTCACCAGCCTACGTAGTGCGCAATTCCCTGGAGTCTAGGTGCGCATCAGGTTGCGCCACACCATTAACTTCTTATCCCGGCGTCCCAGCGCCTACACCAATCACCAATGAGCCCATAATCATGGTTTATCCGCTGAAGAGCGCACCAGTCAGTGCATTGTCTCCGTTGTCAGAGGTGGCATCGCCTCTTGCACCGAGAGACCACAATCTTCTCTTTGCTTTGAGCTCAGAGAGAAATCGGGAGTTGTTGAGGAGTCAGGATCTGGATGGATTTATCATGCCCACTCCAATGGCCGAGTGGCCCAAGACGAGGACTATCATTAAGACACCAGCTAGAAGTATGCAGTCATCACCGCTCATAGTTCCCCCACCCCTCGAGCCAAAGATCATGCCAAGCAAACACATTCACCTCGAAGAGTCGCTCACGCCAGAGGTACGTTTTTGCCCACATTAAACAAGCTTTGTCGATCTTAGTCTATCGTTAGACATCTGTGCTTGTGGTTCCGCCGCCACGTCGTCCAGAGCTTCGCGCTCGAAGTTCCTCACTCGCGAACAACCTGAAGCTTCTTCCGCCTTTAGTCATCTCTTAGTTTTCTTCATCTTTGAAATTCGCGGTATGAAATCTTGAATTTTGTGCAGCTGGCTCTGTTTCCGCGCCCAGTAGTCTACACCTTTGGTACCATAGATTGACGAATGGAGGAAGTTTGATTTGATGCTGCGGCTGCTCTGCAGCTGTGTGATAAACATTCCATTTAGGGTCGTTTCTGATGGCCTCAGTCACGTCTCAGCCCAAACCTCACAACATTGCTTCCATACAAATAGGCCCATGCACTAGTAGCAGCTTGCACTGCTATTCGTTGCTGGCTCATCAATAGCGCTACCTCCCATCGTGGAAGACTCCCACTTCTAACGCCGTTAACAATGCTAATGCCCATTCGTCGACTATTCATCTTCATTGCATTCCTTTTCATCTTCACCTTCATCCTCTACTTTGGATACCAGAACCAATATCAAATCCGAAACACTATCTCGTATGCCAGCCGACCTCTATGGGACCATGATGAAGGACCAAGTCAAGTTCTGCCGCATTTCTACTCCGAGGGAATTAGTATGGATTCCCATACCTGTGCTTTGCATGGCTGGACGAAGCGGAAGGACGAGGGCAACATCAAGGTTCTTGATGCTATACTCATGAGCACGGAGCTCGACTTACTCGAAATTCGAATGAATGAACTCGACTCAGTTGTGGATTATTTCTTCATTGTCGAATCCAATGCCACATTCACTGGATTACCGAAGGATACGTACTTTCAGAAGAATAGAGAGAGGTTCTCCAAGTTTGAGCAAAAAATCAAATACCGCTTGTGCGTCTCCTCCACCTTGCTTTGGTGTTATCGCTCAAAATGCGTTTACAGTTTACCAGGATACCCATTGGCCCCTGGCCAAAGTGCTTGGGACGTCGAAGCACACACACGAGTCACCATGTCAACCCTACTGAAAGAACACATGAAGGCCTTCCCTGCCTCGACGAAGAGTCTCGTTCTGATGTCAGATCTGGACGAGATACCCTCAAGCCACACTGTTCGACTATTAAAGTCCTGTGATTTCGGCGATTCAATCCATCTCCAGCTCCGAAATTTCTTGTATAGGTGCGTCAGAGACAAGTTCTGTTTTGGTTCGCAAACTAAGGAGGATTACCTTGGTAGTTTTGAGTGGCTCCTTGGATTTAACAGCTGGCGAGCAAGTGCTCATATATGGAGTGCGGATAGCTATTACCGCCATTCCAAGAGTACTGAGCGTATTCTTGCTGATGCTGGCTGGCATTGCAGTTATTGCTTCAGAACTATCCCGGAATATGTTGTGAAGATGAAAGGTTTCTCTCACGCAGACCGCATCGGTGGACGCATAGACCTCTTGAATCCACAGAGGATTCAGGAGACCATATGCAAGGGCAAAGACATTTTTGGCATGCTACCTGAAGCTTACAGCGTACGTTGATCTCGACCTTTTCAGATGAAAGGGATGCTGATTCCTGATGTGCTCCTTCTAGTACGTGGATCTACTTTCACAAATGTCCCTGGATCCGTAAGCATCTCACTCAGACTCTGGACGTGTATGCTGACAGAAGCCTAGCTTGAGGTCTGCTGTTGGTCTACCTCGCTATCTCCTCGAGAATGCGGAGAAATTTCGTTTCCTACTTCCGGGTGGTTGTCTCCGAGAAAGCTAAGCCTGGTGAACCCCGGGCGCTAGTAGCATTGGAGAATATACCACAGCTTTCGTGTACTAATAGTAGTTACTAATGGATTATACTGACTAGATTGTTCTCATATGCCTAATCATCATAGCATTGTCGATCATCGATCAGGCCCAGGTCTGGAATGCGTCAGAGTAAGTTTCAAGGCGAAGTCAGAGTGAGCGCGAGTAAGCGCTCGTATACATCACGTGCTAGTAATTCCAAGTCTAAGCCTGTCGAAGTGCTATGAGGCTATCTTCGACGTTAACCGCATCAACCCTCGACCTGTACTATCCCTTGCTTTACATATACCCTTATTTCCACTTCTTAGACAAGACGTGCAGACTTGAAAGGCTCTTTTATACTTGTATTCTCTTCTACACAGCATGGCAGACATGAAAGCATACCTCGCGGAGAAATATATGTCAGGACCCAAAGCAGACGCTATATTATCTCGCACCGCTCCAAAGAAAAAGAAAAAGAAGCGCAAGGGAGACGAGGGTGCTGTTTCAGGAGCACCGTCCTTCATCAAGGACGATGACGGCGGTTGGGGCTGGGACCAGGCCAAAGAGGAGGAGGACGATCTCGCTGAAGCGGTCGTGGCAGAGGACCGGTCGTTCAAGAAACGAAAAACAGCGACTTCTGATGCTTCAAGCTGGGTGACAATACAAGAGGGCGAAAAGCCACCAGAAGAATCAATACCGGCAGATGAGCAACCTATGGTGGTGGACAGTGAAGAGCCAGAAACATCCTTCAAGGGAGGATTAATGACTGCGGCGAAATTACGCAAGATTATGCCAACCAGCCGAGCACAGAAGAGTGAGGCGACGGCAGAGGAGATTGCGCAGGCCCAGGAAACTGTATATCGAGACTCGAGTGGAAAACGGATCGACACCAAAGCTGAGAGGGCTGCCGCTGCCAGAGCCAAGCGAGAGAGGGAAGAAAAAGAGGCTCAGAAAATGGAGTGGGGGAAGGGCTTGGTACAGAAGGAGGAACAGGAGAAGAGGAGGTTGGAGTTGGAGAAGCAGAGAGGGAAGGCGTTCGCTCGACATGCCGACGACCAAGATTTGAATGAGGAACAGAAGGCGAAAGAGCTCTGGAATGACCCTGCTGCTGCTTTCTTAACGGTGTGTTTACATTCTTTCTGAATAGATCTAGTGTCCTATTGAGAAATAATTAACGTAGAAAAAGAAGTCGAAGGGCCCTCGAAAGCCAGAGTATACAGGTCCGCCACCGCCACCAAATCGTTTCGGTATTAAGCCAGGCTATCGTTGGGATGGAGTTGGTATGTTCCCGAATTATACTATTTAGAAAGTGCACTTAACCCTCATCTTCCAGATCGTGGTAACGGCTTCGAGAAGAAACTGTTCCAATCTCAAAATGCTAGCAAACGAAGAGGGCAAGAGAGCTACAACTGGAGTGTGGATGATATGTAGATGGTCGAGTTCTCCTCGAAATCGCCTCGTGTGTCACTCAAAATTTGACTCACGGGTATCTTGCGCGGAACAGCATAATGCCAGCCTGAGGAACATGAGTGCATGAGCCTCGAATTGCCCTGCCCACGGTTACACCTGGTTCTATTACTTCCTTTTAGGCCGCTGAGCTGACGAACCGAGTCGTTATGTAAGAGCGTGCAGATTACACTCGTATTGGCACATTCAATCTTGATATTACATCGCAAATTCCGACAAAAACAAAGAAAAATATATGAAATGATCCCATAAAAAAGGGATTGAATGGTTGAGCAAGTAGTAGTTCTACAGGTGAATGAAGGGTTTAGGGATATGAAGGGTATGAGATAGAAAAGATCGATATGATTAGTGAATGTGTAGGTTTAACCAGCGAAAATCTATCATGAGATGCGTTAAGCAAGTGGGTCCGGAATGCAGAAAACGAGATCGGTGATTCATCATTCAAGGAGCTGGTCCAAAGACCATGCTCCGTCGGCGTCTGGCCCTTTCAAGAGGAGTGAGATCATCGTCCATGGTAAGGGCTAGGAAGGGCGTGAGTCCCAGAAACGAAGCTAGTAGGTAACTGGGAAACATACACGAAGTCGAGCCATCCATCGATACATCAGCATCCCCACCGTCTTCTGGCTCTACGTCCGTCTCAACAGAATCTACGAGTGTGCTAGAAATAAGCTTGGGCAACATGGATCGGCGACGCTACGGAAGGTTTAATATATTATGACTGACAAGAAGATGAAAGGCGCACCTTGCTCGTTCCAGTGGCGTTCATCTCGCTCAAATCAATCAAGAATGGCGTCTCTTCAACATGGCTCCGCTGCTCGACGCATTCCACGACCCATGCGATGCCAACAACAGATGGCTTGGGATCCCGAAGTAAACTGCTGACCTCTGAGTCGCAACCCTTCATAAGAGAAAAGATATACATACCGGTAACGCGTGATGGTACTCATCAGCCCATTCTTGAAAATGACATGTGTGCACGCCTGGCCCACTCGATTTTGTATCTGCACAGGCACCGTCAACCTCAAGGCAAGACGGAGGTGGCATGAAAACAAACCTTGGCACCCAGACTCTCTAGCATCTCTACAAACAACGAACCAGCTTCCTCGCCGTCATCAGTGCGCACATCAACAAAAATTCTACAATCCTTCAAGATGCCCAGTGATTCCGGCTTCTTTGTCGCCGCCTTGTCCTTTTCGGTAGCGGCCTTCTTTGCCGATCCGCTGGGGCCTACACCGGTGGAAGGGCTCTTTGTTTCTGCGTTCAAGGCTGCTTTCGCAGCCTGCCGTGCACTGAAGCGTTTTCCCCCCGAACCCGGACCTTTATCAGGGGAGGTACTGGATCTGATAGATTTTGTCGTGTCGGTAGCTTCGGTACCCGTCGTTGCACGGTCGCTGACAGCCACTGCAGTGTCAGGATAAGTACTACTGACACTCCGAGCAATTTTGCGAGGTGTGGAAGGAGGGCCCATGATCCCTTTGATACTAGTCCCATAAGCAGGGGCGGCACTAAGTGACTGAGAGAGTTGAGAGAGTGCCATGGACGCCCGCCTCGACGAGTCCTTAGACTTTGATTTGTCTTTCTCCCTTTCTTTACCCTTATCAGTGAACTTCTCTGTTTTATCGACTTCTAACCCTTGACCTTCATCCCCGCTCTCCTTGGTCGACGACCCCATAATAACATCGCCGTCCCCTGATTCCCTGTTCTCCCGCATACTAGATGAACCTTCACCACCGTTCTTGGGAGCAGAATCATCAAGGATGATATCGCTGCTTATAGGATCATCATCAAAAGCCTTCCCACCGCCGCCCTTTACAGGGCTTGCCGCAACAGTGGGTAGAGTCGTCTTTCTGCTTGCTTTCTGAACTAAGCGTGTATTGGCGTTCGGAAATAGTGGCCCTCCACCATTGTTGAACGGCCCCTTGCCCTTGCCCTTGAGCCCAGGAGCCATGAGTGGAGCTCGTACACTTCCAAGAAGATTTTGCTTGGCCGAACGAGAACTCGAAGCCGTCGAAGTAGAAGTCGAAGAGGATGATTTCGAGAAAAACATTGTCATTGGTTTTTGGACAAGTTTCGATTTGGTCGATAGAGATGGTCCTGCTTGTGATGACGATGCGCCTACAGAAGCTGGTTTCTTTGACCCTCCATAACCGACGGTGAGGGCGCGTTTAAGAGAATCATCACGCTGTAAGCCAGCAAGTTTATTCATGGTTTCAGCTGGGAACTCTGAATCATCGTCATCGTCACCGGCATCGGGGTTGAAGCCCAGACTTGTGTTTGGTCGAGAAGGAGCCGGCATCTTGAGCTTCTCGAGTGCCGTTGATAGTGTTGACAGTGAAGAGCTGCCGGGGTTCACTCCGATATCGTCGGTTGCAAACCTGTCTGTATATGCGTGTCAGATCGGTTAGGAAGGCTTGACTAGGTAGATAACTCACCAATGCGACCGAACATGGTCATGGCCCTAGCAATTTTCGTTGGCGAAGGGGAGCCATCTTCCAAAAAGTTATATTTGGAAGGTGTCTTCGCTAACGAAATCTTAGCAGGGCTCGATCCAGGTGTTCGGAAAGCTCGAACGGGAGAGCTCGTCTGCATCGGTGAACCTTGAGGCAGCGAATCGCCAGATTCTGTAGTAATGGGATTGACCGAAGGACCTGACTTAGACATAGAAGTTGTCTTGCGAGGTGCAACGCTGTTAGATCTTGGGCCTATGTTATTGTCAGTACAAGAAAAAGGGTACCGCTCAAAAATTACTCACGGCGTGTTGGTTTAGGCGGTGGGGGTGGTGGAGGTTTGAAAGCACTTCTTGTAACTCGCGTTGACGTAGGTATACCACTTTGCTTGCGTTTCTTCGGGATAGACTTGGAATTCCCACCTTGAGAGGAACCATCATGCAGCTGTTCCTCTTGTAGCTCAGTCTGGACCGCGGACTCCTCAACTTGTTGGACGACGGGCTCTTCGACTTGCTTGACGACGGGCTCTTCTAATAGCTGCACATGTTGAACCACTGGAGATTCTGGGGCAGGATCAACAGAGGTAACTTCCTCGACCTCCTGCACAGTGCGGGGTGAAGCATTTGATTCGATTGGAGCAGGCGATGGTTCCTTTTCCTGAGGGATTGGGTCGTCTTGAGTTAGTGGCGGCTTTGGAGCTGGATCGACGATCACAGGTTTAATGGTCGTTGAGCCAGAGTTTTCTGAGTCTGATTCAGGAAGCGGAGTTATCAGGGAAACGGGCGAGGGAGATCGTGATTGCGCTGATGCTTTATTTTCCTCAGCTGCAGGCGCTGGTTCCTCAGCCATTGAAGGCCTCGCAACTGGCGGCTCGGTAGGCACAGGCAACGGCGGCGTCGTAGGACCAGTCGAGACCTCAGTCTCCATGACAGGAGGAACGAACAAGTCTTCCTTTGGTTCGGATATACGCGACGAGGGGATAAGACTCTCCGGTTCTTGCTCCTCTATTTCTTCGTCGTCGTCGAACACCTGAGGAACAAATTTTGTGGGAGCTTCGGCTTTCTTTCTCTGATTACCACGCATTTTGTCCTTGAGCGAGGGCTTCTTAATCGCTGGCTCGACCTTTCCTTTTCCTTTAACGTTACTTGAACCAACACCAACGACGGCTTTAGGAAGCATCGAAACACTCTTCGCTTGGTTTTTGTCTTGTTGCTGTTTAGCTCTTTGGTTGTTGGCACCTCTCATGAGCACAGTGAAGGCATTTGGTCTCTGAGAGGGTGTGCTAGAACCAGCGGTCTTGACTAGCAATGAGGGTTTCGAAAGAGTACTTGGACCTTTGACAGGTGCTTTCAAGGGTGATTGTACCTTCTCCGTATGGTCGGGCTTGAGGAGGACAGGCAGGGGCGGCAGAGAAGTTGTAGGGGCACGAGGAATTTGACTCCGAGGAGCAGTGCCGGGGACTGGTATGTTGGAAGTGTTCTTGGGCTCGCCAAAGTTAGGTTGTGGTATCGGTTGATGAGATGAACCCGCCTCGGGCTCCTGAAAAGTGTGAGCTAAAGCACCGATTTTCTGATGATCAGAACGTGTTGGCTCATAGCCCCAGCCTTCTTTCGTAGTGTACCTGTCCTCTTGTCCGTCATCAACAGCCTTTGGTGGGAGTGGTGTTTCGGGAAGAGGTGTTAATGGGGACATGAATGAGGAAACTGATAGCCCACTCGGCATAGGGGTCACAGGAGGATGAGAAGGAGGATTAAGGAGCACGGGTGCCGGCGATTCTGGGGGTTGAACAGCGACTTCTGGAAGAGGTTCATGGTCATGGTGACCTGAAGGGCTAATTGATACTTCAGGTATTGCTTCAGCGGCTTCCCCGGCTTGTTCCATGACCGTATCTGCCTCAACGATAGGCTGTGATATTGGATCATGGTCCATTTCCATTGGTACACTGGGTTCATTGGAAAGAGCTTCTGTCGGAGGATGTCCTTCCGACACAGCCGGCTTTGAAGGGCTAGGATATACCCTGAGTCCATGAGTCTTATCTGGTGAGCGTGAAGGAGAGCGAGCGCGTATGGGAGATAGTGGCGGATTTCTGAGGTCGAGTGAAGGTAGGGATGAGAGTGAAGACGAATGGAACAACGGTACAGATCGAGCCCTCGCTTTGCCCAGAACTCCGGTTGGTGCTTCAGCTGCGGGAGTTGGCTCAACATGAGACGTGGATTTGGGTTTGTTGCCGAGTGACGTAGTCCCCGAGCGTTTACGATTTGCGAGTCGACTTGAACCAACGTTTGGTTCTGAGGCCGTTCGAGCATGGCCTGGCTTGGTTAGGCGTGCTTTAGCGGGGTTCTTTATCTCCTCCTCTTCTATCTCCCGTCTCATCCTCTTGAGCTCCCTGCCATGAATATCCTCCTTGGAGCCAGAGCTGTACTCGTCCTTGGGAGGAGGCGAAACGGAACGTTTGGACCCCGAAGGTTTGGGCTGTTTGGGAGGCGATAATAGTAGTTCATCTTCGCTGTCTTGTACCTCTTCCATCGGTGACTCCGAGTTCTTACGGGTGGCATTACGAGCATTTTTCATAGGAGAGTGCTCAGGCACTTTGAGGATGTCGTCTGATAGTTTGATCTGAGACCGTGTTCGTCTCTCGGGAAAAGGTTTTGTCGTCATCTGGAGAGTTTAAGCATAGAGAGCTGTCAAATGACCCGGTTGGCGTATTTATCGCGTAATGAAGAGAGCAGACACGGGCTGGTAAGGGTGGCAGGGGAAGAGTCTGGCCAGTCCAACGCGTCGATTGCAGGGTCACCGTGAGGCTAGTGACATCACGTGATGCGCTGCTACTGACATTCCCACTCAGTGTCCACTCAAGATCACCGTCCGAGAAATGCTTTCTTCCATCCACCACCCCGTCAGCACCAGCGCACTGCGCTTCATTTCTGGGAGATGCTCAACTTCGAAAGGACTTCTTACTACCGCGAGTCGACGACCCGTCCCATTCTCGAGTCAGCCACAAGTCCGGCTAATTGCGACTAGCTTCAAGTCATCGCTGCCACTTAACCACCCGACGTTCGTGAGGAAGCACTCTTACGAATGAAGCCACTGATCTCATAGTGGCACAGGAAGCTTCCTCTGGAGAGACCAAAATCTATACTAATTGTGAATAAAATGCGCACCCAACCCGTTATTCTCGCCATTGATGCTTTCCATGAGTGAGTTGTCTCGGTTCAACCCAAAGGCTACGACACATATTAACAATGATCCTACAGACATGTTAACGCTACATATCCTGGTGTGCGTGTCTTTCATGAAGACAGGCTAGACATTCCACACGGCGCAGAGGTCTGGAAACCAGGCAAGCCTTCCATGTAAAGGAGCTTCTGCTATCTATCTAATCCCACGTTCCCGGCTCAGGCCCGAACGCTGAGAAGATTGATCTTGTCGTAACACTTGGAGGAGATGGAACGATCCTTCACGCTTCCTCATTATTCAGTGCCGGCGCCGTTCCACCTGTGCTGAGCTTCTCGATGGGCACACTGGGCTTTCTTTTACCGTTTCGTCAGTACATTTTCCCCATCAACTGTGCCACCGATTAATCCAACTTTATTAATAGACATCGACGACTTTGCAAAGGCACTGGAGTGCGTGTTTGAAGGCAAGGCAACTATTTTGAACCGAATGCGTCTGGCATGCACCTTCTATAATAAGGATTTGGCGAAGAAAGGAAATGATGGAGACGGTACATCTGACTTTTAACGACTTGGCCTGACTCGTATGACTAACGATGTGCAAGACTGGCAGGTTATGAACGAAATTGCCCTCCATCGTGGCTCAAGTCCCCATCTCAACACCATTGATATATTTGTTGATGGACAGCACTTGACCGAGGCCGTCGTGAGTTATTCGCTTCCTGTACATCAATTCTTCCATTCAACACTCGTCAGTCCGATGGACTCATCGTTTCAACCCCAACCGGATCAACAGCCTACTCCCTATCCGCCGGCGGTCCTATAGTCCACCCGTCACTGAGTGCACTGGTCCTGACGCCGATTTGTCCTCGGAGCTTGTCCTTCCGGCCGCTCGTATTTCCTGCATCATCCGTAATCACGTTGCGAGTTAGTCCCTATGTCACGATCTTTCGAGACGGATCTCATGTCGTATTTCAACAGATAGGAGACCGCAGTAGGTCTCCCGCAGGGGTCTCCATGGACGGCCGAACCTCACATATTCTGAACCCCGGGGAATATGTCAACGTCCAAGCATCACCATATCCTGTACCTTGCATTAACAGGTCCTCAATTATAGAACCTGGCGACGAGGGAGAGCACCACGAAGGTGCTGGACCCGGTAAAGACGACGACTGGGTCCGAGACATCAACAATCTACTTCAATATAACGCTACCTTTCGAAGCAAGGCGCTATTGCGACATAGCCGTACCTAAACAAGCTGTCTCCCTGTCTCAGTTCTGTCCACCACCAAGCCCGCTTACGAGTCTATATGGGTCATTCGAGGCTATTCCGCCACAATAGTCATGTAGAATGGGTTCTGCTGCTTGACTTGGCAAACAAGCTTCTCTGCGTCATATAGAACGCCGCGGTCTGAAGCTGATGCTCATCTATATCTTCTGCTATTATGCAGGGAGGGTACCTATGATACATATTGTATATTAAAGATACAGTTTTGATTATATGACCTTATTATACCCAGGGACTCAAAACCTCTTAAGAAATGATGAAATGGAGCTTCCACTCTTCTGTTTTGTGACTGTGCTAGCAGGTCGCTTGGCAGGCCGCGGATTAGGACTCTCCGACCTCGCCCTCGCTTTCTCATCGGAGGACGGCTGGTACGGTGGGGGCTTGCCTGTCACCGACGGACCAGCTAATTTGTCTTCTCCGCGCACAGCAATGCGGAGTTTTGTTCTTGGTTGAAATTTCCTTGCGCTATTTCTCCATGCACTTTCTGATATCCGCCAGAGGGTCATTTTCCCAGAAGAAGGTGTCTCATAGCAAATAGCAATGTCTTCCCGTGGAAAGTTTGCTAATGCTGGGAATTCATTGATTGCAATGTCTACTGCTTCCTGAGAAACTGTTAAGCTGGGCTCATAACTTACGCTTGTTGTATGCAACTTACTTGATAACTTGGTACTGCTTGCACGAGCACTCCAACACCGTGGTATTGGTAGACAACGAGGTTATATTCGTCGAACCGCTCGTATGTGAAGTCATATGCTGGTGTAGGTGGTAGTGATGAAGCCTCCGAGGGCCGGGGATGCGATGAATTAGAATTTGAAGAAGCAATGGGAGAGCCGTTCACAGTGATAGAAGGGACAGTTAATGCCGACATTGTACTAGGACTGAAGGAAGAAGACGTGGCGACCAAGACTGGGTGGTGCCAGGTATTGTGGTTTGCCTTTTATACCGACTGCAGCCTGATGAGATCAATAGCAACTGCCTTTGCGATGACATATGATGAGACGGTCTTCCATCGATGGGCTTTGGATCCCGAAAGGCGCTGGGTGTAAAGTGGAGTGAGTCTATGGTACAGCCCTACATAAACGGCACTGGTTTCCGCTGTCCCAGATCCTTTGGTCTATAAATAAGTTAACAGCTTTTCATCAAATTCGACCTATCATAGGGCTTCGCACTGGTTGTGGATAGCCAAGTGATGTTAACCAAGTGATTAACACGTTGTATAGGGAGGTAATCGTGGGTGAAATTGAAGAAAAGTACGTCAATTCAAGATTTACAGCAGTACCAACAGGACGACAGCTCTTCTTCATTCATCTAAACTAGCTAGCACTGCAAACCCACCACTCCGTCCACCTTGTTTCTTTTTTGGAACCACCGCCACAGCGGCACTTTGGCCTTTACGTGTCTTTTTCTCTTTTCTTCTCGTGCGGTCCTCTCTAAATGCCTCCAATAGATCGTCTTGACAAGCTCGCCACATCACCTCAACCTCGCTACTATTGTCTGGCAAAGCTTGGCTACCAGAAAGAAATGCATGGAACAACCTTCCAGAAAAACAATGAGCAACCGAAGGAACAAGGGTTGTCAACATAAGGGTCTGGGTTAAATGTTCAACTGTCTCCAAAACAGTCAATACCTGCGCAGACAATTGCACATTCCGATCATGAATTGGTGGAAACTCGTTGCCCACAACCGCATATGACTCAGATGTGCTAGATGGCGTCCACGAGGCGAAAGCGGCGAAGAGGCATTTCGCCTCGTGGGATGTCCATTTCTCTTTCTCTCTTTCCCTTGACCCAGTTTCGAGTTCGCGCTGGTGGAGACATCGCGCAATCCATCGGATAGCCAGAACTGGATGTAAATATTCTGGGGAGATTTGACGGACAGAGGGGAGGTCTGACTCTAAGATCCGCAGGAAGACTGTGAAACGCTCCTCAATCGGTTTTTGCACGAGAGAGATTATTTCTTCAGCATCGACGCTGTCTTCTGGCACGGTATAAGAAATGGAGGAGAGGAGGTCGTGAAGTGGCGTAACCTGGACTACTTCTGCGGCAATTCGAGTTCCCCGCCGAACATACTCGGTGACCTTCGGAGTCCCAATCCGGTTGGACCTCTGCGACACGACGGACAAGGGTCCATCTGTCTCAGTTGCGTCATCGTCGGAAACGTGTAGGCGCTTCAGCTCGCCTTTCAGAGGAGCAAGGAAGTCCGTTCTTTCCTCTTCACTGTCTGACTCGACCACGTCAATAAGCTCATCTTCGTCCTCGTCTTCTTCCGCCTCTTGAGACCGAGTCTCTGTGACTGACTCCGTCTGATACGGTTCTTCCTCCGGTAGTGGAAGACCGAGTGAGTCATCCAGGATGGAATATATCCACATGCGGAGGTGACGAGTTATACTGCGAGAAACCGTTTCGAGGTCAGGGGTTTCAAGAAATAGTCTTGGCCACGACGTAGCAGTATTAAGGACGTCCATGAGTTTAGGTGAAAAGATGCCGTTCCGATATGCTTGAATGTAGTGCTCCCTCAGGACAGCGCTCTGAATCAGCGCAGGGGTCTCGCCATCAACACCGTGACTTTCCTCCACGACACGTCTCGACATAAGGGGTAGGAAGGCACAGACATCTGGCTCATGAAGTGCGCAAATGCCCGTTGGCCATAGGGGCGAATCACCTTCTGGTTTGTTAATCGCGTATTGAAGGGCTGCCGTAACGACCTTTTCAACGATGCTGTCCACCTCTCCGGAGCCAAGAGGCGTGAAGAGGCGTGATAGCAGTAAATTGACCGTCCTATCAATCAGATCCATGACACTACCGACTTGATGTTTATTTTTCTTTCTCGGAGTGGTAGGCGATAGAACACTACGCATGGCAGCCGCAGCGTTTTCTATCCGCTGAACCACCGTAAGTCTTTTGTCAAAGAATAGGGACTGGAAGGAACGACGATCAGAGTCGGACTGGTGGGTAAAGTCGTTTCCAACAAGAGCTCCAAGAAGGGGAAGGAGAGTAACTGGTAGGTTGAGCTGCGATGCGAGTGCATCGGGGTGGTAGACGGTACAGGATAGGCGGAGGTCGGTGGCATCTCCTGGAGGAAGTATTCCTCTGCCGAATGGCACCACATGTTTCTTCTTGGACTTGGGCTTTGATACAGTCTGAAAATCATCGCCGGGGCCATCGTCAACGAGCAATGACTGCTGGAGCTCTGCCGATTCCCATACCATATCATCAAGGGGAATGTAACCCTGATAGCCGGGGGCATTCAGGATGACAAAATCCGAGTCATTACCAACCACATACCCGCCCACACGACCCGCAAGTTCAACAGAGTATGGATCTCCCTCTTCATCGGCATAGTGTATCTCCAGGGCTTCATTGTTTTCAGCGAGTTTCTCTAGGGTATAGATGCAAGCACTGTAAGATAGGGGAGGGAGAATTCTTGTTTCATGAAGGAATCGAGAAGTTGTCCTGGAAGTTGAGGAAGTACGAAAGAAGAGTAGCGCAGGTTGTACATGAGATTGACTGAGTCGGGTGATTACTGTTGGAATTTTGATATCTGGGCATGCACCTTTGAGATTTCAGAGTCATTAAACGGCAGATAGTCACGAAGACAAGGTCCGACCATCAAACACAAAGTATATCTTCAATCTCAAGCGAGTCCATGCTTCCACTACTTGAGAAATTACTCGTGCGAAGTCGGGGTTCTCGCCTCCGTATACCCATGGTAGTTTGGAATCTTGGTAGAGCTGATATATGAAGCTAAGATGATCTGAGGCGTTGAAGAACAACAGCGAGATGTTGTGACTTACGACCATCCATCTACAACTACTGGAACCAAATCTTCGGAGTCTGAGGTAAATTTAACATTTTTGGAGAGGATGCGAGTGTGTTCACGAAGATAAGTAGCGAGTCCATGCACACCCATGCCTCCACATCAGAGGGGAAGGAAACGCTTGATGCGGCATATTAGGAAACCAAAAATATGCTTCTCCCACATTGATTCAAAAGGAACAGGTTGAGAAAGCTAACGCTGTCACTGAGGCATTAAGCCACTGTTCCGTAAAGCTATCAAGCTGACCGTCGCTCCAATTCATAGGAATCAACTAGACATAAGATAGAGTGTAGCTAAGCGCAGTTGAAAAAGCCCAGGCGATAGTGGAATGGTTTCAAACGGTACTATAGGTCGGACGCTGACTGATTTACGTGGCAACATGGCCGAGTGGTCTAAGGCGCTGGAATTAGGATATAGCAGCCTTATCCAGTCCGAAAGGGCGTGGGTTCGAACCCCACTGTTGTCATTTTGATTCTTTCCGTCTTTTTCTCTCCATTTTGATTGTGAAGAGTTCAGGTAATCATGGGGATGAGAAACATACGTTAGTTTGAAGCACCGTCTCTTCCACGAGAATTTGAAGAGGGGCCCTTGTATCATATTTATTCTACCGCAATTGCTTTTTAGGTAGATAATCTTGGAGATTTCTACTTCGGTGGGCATGGCTTCGTAGTGATTGAAGGTACTAGAAGGAAATGTTCCCACCGCCAATGTTTTCTCAGGGTCCACTTAAAGAATGTTGGAGATACTAGAGCCTTTCAAGGTATTTTTTATAGTTCCAGTATTCCTCCCGATTTCAAACATCATTTCAGATAAAGAGATTAGAAACGGGTGACGATGTAACCTATAAACGTCAGAATGAGGTGTCTATTATCTATACATCAGTGTTAATAAATGTATTAAGAGCATCATGGTTGTACAAAAGAAATCCCGAAATGAGTGATGTGTGTATGAAAGTGTGCGTGCCAATCCAATATGATAGGTATCAAGAATGCGCTCAAGGCGAGTTCTTCTTATCGTCCTCCTCGTCAGCAGTCTCATCCTTCTCCTTCCAGCGCTCATAAGTGTTGCTGATGGCACGACCCGCTAGCATAAACGGTTCATTCGTCCAAGCTTTTTCCCAAATGCGCTCTGCGAATTGCCGCTGTTCGCCTGACTTGAAGCTATCTCGCAGTATGCCAAGGACACGAACTGACGGAGCCAACAACTTGTTTATCCTCTCGAAGAAAGGTGGGAAATCTGGGGGCAGTGGCACTAGAAGTGATTGCGAACTGGGGCTATAAGTGAGCAATTGCAGGCAAGTAGACTAGAAAATGAACACACCTTGTCTCCGGGTACGGTCGTGGCGGAACGTTCGGCACCCACATCCTGACATCCTCACCCTGTGGTTGGCTCTTCTGTCGTAGACTATCTTGATAATCCTGCCACACTTCTTTCCGCCTCTCCTTCATCTCTGTCACCCGTCGTTGTCGTTCAAAATCCATCGACATCGAGTTCAGCTTATCGTGAGCAGCCATCCGTCCTTTTCCAGTCCATAGGTACACACCCTCATCCCAAGTCTTGGGAGGTTGGGGAGGTTGAGGCTTATAGTCTGGATCATCAGAGTCCTCTGGAGGCTTCCCACCGAGTATACGAGGGAGATTCGCTGCTTGGCCTTCTGCAGGTAGAGGATAAGGTGCTTTGCCACTAGAATCCACTTGCTTGTGTTTCCTGAACGCAATAACGTTGCGGACTTCATGTGGAAAGACCTTCCGCACACATAACGAACGACAATACGGCTCTTTGCCGTGTATGCGTCCGGTAACGGATTGAGAGCAGTATGTTATACACCACTCATCATTAGCGAGCGAGAATCGGCCTGAAAAGAAGCGTCGATGTCAATACCACGTTGCAAATGGGAGGTAAAACCACGCGCGTACCCTGAGGAGGCGTAAGGATCTTTATTGTAGGCCAGTCAGCGAAAGGTGGCTTCCGAACTTGCTTCTGCTGTTGTTGGGATGCAGGTTGAGCTTGGCCAGTAGTCATGAGTGGTGGAGGTGGATGGTCGATGTAGATGGACAAGGGCAGATTTTCTGCGGAATTGGACCTGATGAGAGTCACGTCCTTGCAGCGGAGAGGCGCTGCTCCGAGAGGAAGACGATTACGTAACTTACACAGCACAAAGGCTGCGTCAGCGGCCTTGCGCTTATCCGGCGCCTGTGCTATCGTTTTGCCGCCGGCGATGCCTTTCGGATATTCAATCAGAGGTGTCGGAGATCCAATAGCATCACGTGGAGCTAGAGCAAAGAACCGAAATTTCTTTCTCTTCTTTTCTACAACAATCTCGCGCTGTCCAAAGTATCGTTGTCGCAGCTTTCGCACAGAGAGTCTTCAGGCTCTCATTCTTCGGCTGTGGGGAAAGTCCCCGGAGATCACAGAGAGTACCCTCGGTTCTTTTCCACGGAAAGCGACTGGCTCTAAGCACGACAGTTTTCGGATCGAGGGTTGTTCGAGGCTCCAGGTCAACCTTATGCCGATTGTTCGTTTTATCATTCATTCGCATGTGGCACCTGCTCGTACACTCTGTGCGCTTGTTCTTGAAGGCCGGCTGGCGGTGAAAGACGTCAGGGATGCGAAGATATGAGCGTTCTTGGCGTTCGTTGGTCTGGTTGGAGAGGCAGCACTTTGTTGCTCATAATCGACAGTTATACGATAGTTGACTCGCTTTTGGCGTGTCTTCAACACAATGGGGCTCACTCTTGTTCAGCGCAAGATCCTAATTTTTATTTTTTCCTGTTCTCTCGAACTTTGTTGTTCGACAAAGCAATGTTATCAGCGGCTTCGTATGGTAAGTTTTTCTTCCTTTTCGGCTGTTAATGATGTTTCAATATTTCGTATTGAATTTCTTCAGGGTGTATCCTCTTGTTGCTTTGCACAAGCGGAAATGCACCAGAACTTGACACCCCTGATCTTCCCCCTCCCTCCTCTATCTTGCTATCTTGAACATCTTCAAATAACGCTCACCTCGATTTTCTAGATTTTACTCTTTGACGCGGATATGCTGTAGATAAGACATATGTATGTATGAACATGTTGAATTCTTTCCCGTGAAATGCAAGCTTGTATATACAAGTCATAAATTGAGCATAAGTTAGCAATTAGTTTTGAAATCCATCCACCTCAACTTCTGCCAAGAGGGTATTCGATGGTATATTATTGCTGTGACCAAGCTTAGAGCTTGGCCTTAACGTCCTCATCCCCAGGATCCCGCCCAGCAAGTTCCTGCTTCGCTCGATCGCGGAGTTCACGACGGAGAATCTTGCCAGCAGCGCTAAATTCGGAGATTAGAGAATTTCCAGTAATCCGAATTCAGTTCTCTCACCTCTTTGGCACGATGTCGATCACAACGACACCTAAATCAAGAATACCTCAGTACGCTGTCTGAAAAAGAGAACCGGATACGCGCCTCCTCTGAGGAACTTGTGCCTTGCAACCTTCCCTTGAATCCACTTCTTCACGTCCTGAGCAAATGCGATTTTCTGAGCCTCGGTCTTGAGCTCAGCAGGTCTCGCGTGAACGACATATGCACGAGGCAGCTCCGTTGCTTCCTTCGCGCTGTCTACACCAATAACTGCCGCATCTGCAATATCAGGGTGACCGAGGAGCACACTCTCAAGTTCCGCAGGGGGCACTGTTGAGAAAGGTCAATATCAAACATGAGCAGCATACCAGGAAAGCGAACCTTGGAAGCCCTTGAAAGAATGTTGTCAGAAATACAGTAAATGAAGACGACTGGGTCATGCTTACTTTGTATTTAATAAGCTCCTTACGACGATCAACGATGTAATAGTGCCCATCGCTATCCCGAATTGCAACATCTCCAGTCTTGAACCATTTATCATGGGTGATGGAGTCCTTCGTAGCATCCGGCCGGTTTAAGTAGCCCTAAATATAGAATAAATTCCTGACTCATGAACAAACTGGTAGGGTAGAAAGTACCTTCATGACGTTGGGTCCACGAATCCACAACTCTCCGGGCTGTCCCTCCTCGGCATCAATCTCGCCATCTCCTTCACCGTCAACGACGAGTCGAGCCTCAAGGTTGGGCAACAGAACACCGATGCTTCCAGGCTTGTAGAGACCGTGCTCGGGTTGAAGATGAGTTGTGGGTGAGGTTTCGGTAAGGCCGTAACCTTGTAGAACCGAAAGGGGGACACCGTTCGTCCGCTTGGATCCTATGCGGTTCTTGACCTAGAGCGTTGTGAGTGGATTGTTGTGAGGACAGCGAAAATGTTAGCTCACGGCGTTGATTAACGATGCGCCTAAGGGTGCGGCTCCGGAGAAGAAGACCCTAACAGTTGAGAGGTCATATTCATCAGCGGCTAGAAATGATTGAATGAGATGTGTTCATTCGGATATATGATGGGAACATCATACCGGGATGACGGGCCAACACGACGAGAACGGGGGGAACGACTAGCGCGACATTGATTCTGTACCTTTCAATGTTGGCACAGAATTGGACGGGGTCGAAACGAGGCATGACCACAACAGGCATGCCGCAGACGAAGGGGAATTGGATGAGTTTGACAGCACCTGTCAATTATTCAAAGAAGAGTATGTATCTTAAGCTCCACGCGAGAAATGGAAGATCCAGTGGACTTCTTACCGTAGATGTGATAAAACGGCAAAATTGCGAGCATCTTATCTTCCAGGCCGAAGGGCGGGAAAAGCACTTTCACGGTCGACAGCACGGCAATAATGTTTTTGTGCGTTGTCTGCAAATAGTCTAAATTAGAACTGAAGGCAGTGAAGAGTCCAGACCAATGACGCACCTCAACACCCTTGGGCTTGCCGGTGGTGCCTAATTTTGTAGGGAAAGAAGTTTGATAGGCGAGAATCCGAGAATCTTGATGAGAAGTACGAACCTGAGCTATAGCAAAGGTAAACGGTTTCGTTCGTATCCTCGCCATCGAATCGTTCCTCCGCATGAAGTGAGCCCTTGCCAAGCAAATCAGCCAGCTCGCGAAGGCCAGCGGCGTCAGGACGCCTTGGTGCATCGGGACCTCCAGCCCATTTCAAGCTTTGAGGGAGGACAATAATACGCTGGTCGGCCTCTTGTTTGCTCAAACCAATCTCCTGAAGTGTCTGACGAACGACAGGAAGGCCCTCTTCACTTGTAAAAATGAGTTTGGCACCGCTGTCGGTGTATTGGAAGGCGAGCTCGCGAGCATTGTAGGCACTGTTCGCGAGCGTACACCTCAAGCCAGCAGCCACTTAAAATAAAGAGATGTGTTAGGACAGTCAGGAGGGGGGTTGAATGAGGTACACACCGGCTCCAAAAACGACGACAGGCCAGGCAATGGAGTTAGGCGAGTAGACAAGGATAGTTTCGCCACGCTTTGCGCCAAAGAGGGAGCGCAGACCAAAGCCGAGCTGGAGGGCAAGATCTTTGAGCTGGCCGCGGGTGAGAGTTGTGCCTGTGCTGGCATCGATAAACGCGGGGTGCGATGCGGGGAAAGGTCCGACGAGTTTGGGGTCATCCGATCCGAATAGATAAGTGAAAATAGACTGGTCAGGAATATGCACAGACGGAGCCGAGGAGGAGTAGATTTTTTGAGGCATGGTGTATGAGTGGAGAGAAGAAGACACGAAGGATCGACAGGGCTCCTTTAATTATAGGCAGACGTGGGGGGGAGGCGGGCGCTTGAACATTGCTGGCGGGCAACGATTTGGTGTCATACGCTCTCGGAGAGTCGGTGAGGTTCTTTGCCGGTCCCCGCAATTCGTGATTGGGTTTTCTCCGGTCAGACGACGAATTTCGCAAGCCTACGATTGTGGCCAGGGACGGACCGTCGCCTTCCCGGGGGATCAGGGATGGAAACAGAAATAGATTCTCAGAAAGAACATGACGCCCAAGAGCGCCCAAGCTGCCCGACTCAAGCAAACTGATGTCGATGTTTGTGGCGGTGGCAGTTGGCAGCTCGGCTTGGCGGGTACACGTGATGGCTGTGCTTCACTGCCACCGTGATGTTTGCCCTCGCCGTTGTCACCAAACAGAAACCTGCTCTTCGTCCCTCCATCACCGTCTAATTTTCACACTACCACCACCTTCCTCCCTCCTTTCCTCACTCTCCTCCTCCTGTCCGACCAGCAGCGATGGCCTCTCTCCTCGAGCGCATGAACATCACACCCAACTCCGCCAACCCCACTGTCGGTCCAGTTCGTCGCACAAGGTCTAATCAATCCGCTAGCCGCTCCTCGACCCCATACGTGTGTATTCTCTCATTATGCATCCTCAAACTCGATTTTCCGACACCGGCAATGCCAGAGCCGTTCAAGGCCCCCAAAAGGCGACGTTGACGCGCCTTGGTCTCATGACCTATACGAATCTCACAATTCACTCTCAGCGCGTCTCGGCGAGCCCGTAGCTCCCAAAGCTAGCATCAACAACCTTGCTCAGCGTGCTTTGCGCGAAGCCACCACAGCCAAAGATCAAGCAGGTTTTTCCATCAAAGGCGCTGGATCCTCCCAGGGCAACGTGGTTGAAATCGGTGGTTTAGTGGCGGGCACCACAGCCGACGACGTGGCCGCTATCTTCAAGCGCTGTGGCGCCATCTCTTTGGCCAAACTGGTTCAAGGGGGTGAGGATGTGAAGGTTAGGTTGACATTCAAGACTCCCGCGTCTGCGGCCTCGGCAGTCCAGAAGTTCCACAATCAGCAAGCCGATGGAAAGACACTGTCTGTGCGGATTGTGGGCAGCTCGTCTGCTGGTGCAACTCTCAGCAACAGGCTGGGTGGACCGGATGGGCTGGGGTTGGTGCGTGACGAGGGGAGTGTTGACATTCTTATGGGTGACAACAGCGAATCTGGATCGTGAGTCATTTTCATCGGCTCTAGGTAGAGGACACCACGCTGACGCCTCGACAGGAAGATGCGATCAGATTCTATCATCAAGGAAGACCCTCGTGCGCAAGTACTGGTTGCCCCTCTAGGCTCGAACCCTGCTGAGTATACGCAGTCAAATCCGGGTCGGGGTTTTGCTTGGGCTTGGGCGGAGTCGGCGCATGGGACGTGGGTGTGAGAGCACATGAGCAGGAAAGCGNAGGCACTGGGCNGCCAGGGAGTGGTACATGAGAGAACAGGACCAAGAGAGAGGATCTCGCTGATGCATTGGTGGCGGGGGTCTTAAGTGGCGGCCCTCGCTGTGTAGACGAGGAAGGAGAAAGCGAGGACAGGATGTGGGACGGTTATATATGAAATGCGGCGGTCTTTCATGTCCGTATGATTGCGGTGCTGCAGCGTCGGGACAGAGAACCTCGCTGCACAGGATGATATGCGCATATGGTCAAACCGACCCAATACTCAGTATAAAGTCCACAAAACAAGCCGCCGGCCTTCGCCCCATTTGGAACACACCGCCACGCCTGATCGAATCAGATCTTATTCAGGCACGTGCTCCCACATCCAAATCAGGTATGTTATTTTGCCTCTTTCGCAAAAACCTCCACACCCAACATGTCCGATGCCGATGTCTCCAACCCTGCCAGGCTTCTTGAGACTCTCCAGAAGCTCAAGATCGACCAGGATGCCTCCGCTTCTGATCCTGCTTCTGCCTCTTCTCCCGATCCCAGCGCCTCCCAAGTAAAGGAGGATGAGCAGCAAGTGTCCTACCCACGTACACCGCATTCGCGTGACGGTTATGGCTTTAGACAATCTGGGGTCAGCACCCCCCACAACCCCGATTCAGGCCCGAGTCAGCGTCGATTGGATGAGCTCGTTCCAGATCCCAACGGACTCGGTTGGCCAGGCAAGTACCTGTGACTCGTCCTGCACTCGATCAGCTTCTGACAGACCTATCTTCTATACATACAACAGCCAAGTCCACCGTCTCACGCTTGAATGCCACCCCCGCAGAGCGTCTTGCCCGAGAACGTAAAATGGCATCGGCTGTTCGCACTATTCTCGAATGCATCGGAGAAGATCCAGATCGTGAAGGTCTAATGAGAACCCCAGAGCGATATGCTCAAGCTATTATGTGGATGACAAGGGGTTACGAAGAGCGTCTTGTCGGTATGAAATTTTGCACTTTTCCGAACCGAATACCGTATATTCTCATTACCGTAATCGACAGACGTCATAAACGATGCTATATTCGCCGAAGACCATGACGAGATGGTTCTGGTCAGAGATATCGACATTTCGAGTCTTTGCGAACACCATCTGGTCCCATTCACTGGCAAAGTGTGTCCCAACCTTGTATGAATCCCATGACTAACACCCTTGACAAATCAGATTGCCATTGCCTACATCCCCGACAAACTCGTTCTAGGGATTTCTAAGCTCGCCCGCATCGCTGAAACCTTCAGCCGCCGCCTGCAGGTGCAGGAACGTCTGACAAAACAAATTGCCATCGCTGTGCAAGAGGCAATCAAGCCTCGCGGTGTTGCGGTTGTGATGGAGGCCACGTATGTCCCTACCGAAACTTTGCCCCAGACTTGCCTAATCCTTCCTTTTCAAATCTCAGCCACCTGTGCATGACCATGCGTGGCGTACAGAAGCCAGGCGCCATTACGACAACGTCATGCATGTTAGGCTGTTTCCGAACACAGCAAAAAACGCGAGAGGAATTCCTAACTTTGATCAAAGGCCGATAAATGGTCTTGTGTAGGCGCTTTCTGAGCGATTCAACTCGCGCATTCCCGATTCAACTCGCATCACGGGATTACCCATGTTATCAACTAACTTATAATTTTTGCATCATATAGGCCCAGAAAGCACAGAAGAATATATCATTATATATATCCAAGTAGTTGTATAATACTCGGAGGAATGCTAGGATACATAATCAATCTTGACGTCGGTTTCGGTCACCCGCAGAAGGATCAATAGGTAGCACCTTGCGTGCAAATCCATGTGAAGCGCTTGAAGCATTAGAGGGTTGTGATGGCTGGTTGGAGTATCGATTGCGGTTGAGTCGGATTCTCTTCGTTTGACTGCCTTCTCCCGGCCCCGAAGGAGGTTCATGTGTCTCCTTTTCACGATCTACCAAGCCAATCTTAGTGATCTTCTCGCTATCAATTCCGAAATTATCACTTACCAGAAACCGTCCTCTTCCTTCCGCTACCGTCACGATCATCATCACGTCTTGACGACGAACTTTCACCACCTCGATAACCGCTTGGGCCCTGTGGCGGAGGATGTAACAACCCAGAGTCCTTCTCGCTTATTCTTGACCTTAAACTGTTCGTAGCACGAGAGGGATCGGGTGCGGTGGGAGCATTCGGCGGCGGACCTTTGGGCTGATCACGGCCTTCTCGGTGGCGATCGCGTCCTGAGCTAATCTCGCCCTTATTGTTACGTTCGCCACTACCACCACCACCGGCCATCGCCCGTGGCGCAGAGGGGGTTGGTGGTACCCTTGCTTTTGGGGCATCAGGTATCTTCTTCTCAGCAGCAGGCTGAAGTAAAAAGGTATAAGAACATTCAAGAAAACCAGGACACTGTTGTAGCCAACGAACCTTATCTGGAACGATTCCGTGACTGTCCCCATCATGCCCATCGCGATCCTTCCGTTTGCGTTCCGAGTCTCGGTCCCGCTCGTCTTTCTCTGGAGGGCGTCTGCGGTCGTCACGATGAGACTCTTTTCGTGAACTTCGTTTAGATCCACGGTCAGGCTGTATAAGAAATGTTAGGTGCTACAAATTGACAAGTCAAACATACAATGTCACATACATCGTCTTCTGTCGGCCTTCGTCGCTTTCCAAGGGATTCTTCGGGGACAGCTGGATTGCCATTACGATTTCGTGGATCTGGACGGGTTGGGGGATTGCGTTCATCGCTAGCAACAGGTGTGCTGGTTCCACTTGGCTGACCTCTTGTCTCCTTGCGGTCCCTATCACGGTCCTTGTCATCCCTCCTATGCCGATCTCTGTCTCTGTCGCGTTCCCTATCCCTATCCCTATCGCGCTCCCCGCCCTTTTCGCGGTCACGATCTCCATGTCCATGCCTATCCCTGCCTCGATCCCTATCCCTGTCTCTTTCATCCCTGCCCCCATCCCTATCTCTTCCTCTACTCCCTACCACTTCTTTCACTCCTGTCATGGGTAAGGCTGTCACGTCTCGCCATACTTAAACCATGTTCACGGCCCTCTTGTCTACCCTCTCGTTCTGAACGTCTAGACTCTTCTGGCCTGGTTCGACCACCGCTCCCTTTGCTGTCATTACTGTGGTTCCGAGTTCCTGGACGGCTGACTGGTGAAGGCGACCTGACGCGAGGCGAAGGCGCGCCTGATCCAGGGTGGCTGTGCTGTGACTCCGACCTCTCGAGTCTAGGAACAGTCAACCTTGCACTTTCACGCAATTCATGGGCAGAGGCGGTCTGGCTTGGTACAGAGGGTGGCGGCATATTGGCATTGACTGGTTCACCAGGGCGAGCAGGTCGTGAACTCTCTGGACCTTCCCTTGTTTGTTGGTGTGGAGGGTGGGGAAGATTAGATCCATGCGTATTGCCGTGAATCATCGGGCTGCGACGATGAGCAGGACCGGTGGGCAGTGTATCTATAGGGCGGGGAGGGGGTGGTGTAGAAACGTTACGGTGGTCAGGCGTGGTGTCCATCTTGACTGGCGTCGGACTTGGCCGAGGAGAATCTCGCGCTTCAGTTCGGACCCTTCTAACAACCTCAGGACGAGGGATACTAGAGTTTTGATTAAGAGGCACTCATTTTGACAGTATATGGATAACTTACTTCTCGATAGGAATCTTAGATGGTAAAGCATGATCGGATGGCTTTTCTGGAATAGGCATTGCAATTGTAGGTTGTGACGATGATGCATTGTTAGTTGTGGGTTGGGCTGCGCGGGGTCCAGAAGGAGTCGAAGAAGGAGTATGTGAAGGTCGAGGTGGAATGTTTGAGGTACCATTCTGTGCTTGAGGGCCTGTAGGAGGACCGTTGCGAGGTTTCTCTGGTATAGGTTGGGGGGTCCCTGACGAAGGCCGTTGGGCTCCGTTGACCGGTTTCTATACGAAGTTAGGAGGATAATGGATATCGACAGTGAGTTTTGACGCACCTTGGGGCTCGTCTTAGGCATCCAGAAGTGCTCCCGTTTCTTGAGACTAGCGGAGTATCTGGAAATATATGTCAATACTGTGCAGTTTGCCACTGTACAAGATACCCACGCTTTCCCAAGAATTTTCAGATCACCACGTTGTTCTCTCTCAAGCAACCGGTCGATTGCTTCATTGATGTCACCTCCACAAGGGTGAACAGAAGCTAGAGGGAACACAGGGAGAATCTCTTTGAGGACAATAATGGCGTTATAGACATGCATATACTCTTCTGTTTGAATGCAGTCTGTAAAGGACTAACGTACGCGTTTAGCTGCTGCGAAGAACCGCTTAAAAGCCAAAGGCAGAGGACGAACCTTTGCTAATTTGCGATGCCACTTGCGAACTATAGTCACAATGCCTTCATGTTTCAACATCGTGTCCGAAGCATTACCAGAACGATTCAGAATATTTCCAAAGCTTCTTTGAAAGCCTGGATGGGGTACAATCTGGCCATTCTTCGTTGTCTGGTTGTCTTGCTCATAGAGATTTTTGTCCCTATACCAACCCAGCAGATCTGTCAAAATACCGCGCAAGAAACGGCCTAGTAGGAGTGTCTTCAGTACAATTTACTGGTAATCCTTTTGTCGGAACTTGCCGTAATTCCTCGCCTCGTACTCGCTACAAGAGAAAAGAACTACTTTGACGTGGTCGCCCAACAGCTAAAATCAAATCAGTCGACTGTCAGCACAATTTTCAGGTGAACTCACCTTGTCATATAATGCAAGTGTATGAAATCCTGGAGTGCCTATGGTATGCAACACCTTGATGAACTGGGAACAAAAATCGGCGTCCATAGGGGACAGGAGACACCGGGGTTGAATGCAATGCTCAATGATAGAAGTGACTAAAGTAATAGATTTGGCGACCGCTAGAAACATCTTGAGCACTTGAAAGAACTCAGACATTGGGCTCAAGACTCACGATGAGCGAACCAGTGAGCTTTCTCGCGGGCCAAGCGCTTGATCGTGAATGATCGTGAAGCACTCTGCTCTTTGAGTTCCTCTGAGAGAAGATTTGCATAGGTGTTGAACTTGTCTCTTCGTTGTCGATGAATTGCAGCGGAAAGTCGTCTTGTCCTATCAGAGGATCTATCGGCAGAGATGTACTTGGAATCTTCTTGCCGACTCAGATTTCGCAAATTCACTCCCTCTTCGGAGTAACGGGCTGTCGGTGGAGCAAGGTCGTACATCGAGAGTTGCCAGAAGGTGAAATAAAAACCAGGGCTAGTCAAATTTAGTCAATCAGTTGACAGTACGTATTATTTGATGCCTACCCAATGACTTCGTATGCATTACCGACAGCCAGCTTTCGAAGGTCATCGAAATACTGGGCAAGCTCAGGGAGCCAGGGACTCTGAAAGTATGTTAAATCCATACATGTATCTCTTCAATATTGACAGCATACCTCAGGCGTCCGTACCTCCTCCTTGGCGTTATCGGTGTCTGCAGAGGTGACGCCATCCATAGGAGCTGGTTCACTTGCTAAGGTCTTTTTATCCGAGGCTTCTGAAGCTGGAGCACCTAGAGCAGGGGAAGCAATGCGAGAACTTGCACTCGAAGGTTCGCGTTTTGCGGTCAAAGCAGCCTTCAGTCGCTTCTCGGCTTCTTCCGCTTCCTTTCGCTCTTGGTCTCGCGCAGCAAGAGCATGTTTCTGAACAACCGATGAAAAAAGGATATAGGTTCTCGAAGCGCAACAGGCTCACCAGAATCGCGGTATGCCACACGGGGCGGAAGATTTGCATGCATATAGGTGCACAAATTCCGTACTTCTCACCCAGTTCCGCAAGGGAGGGCAACACCTTTGTTGCATATGTTTCAGGGGAGATGGCAAGAGGAGAAGTAAGCAACTCGAGATATTGGAGCAGAACGCCATGAGTCTGATAATAAGGTGAATCACATGCATAAAGGGAATTGCAGATATACCTACAGCGTCAAAGAGACTGGCGAGTGACTTGAGATGGGCGTCTGGCGCCCTGAAAACACAAGCTTGTCGCTGCTGCGCAACTTGCACCAATAGAGGAAGAGCCAACGATGGCGCTTCGAGAAGACTCCTCCCCAGTCTCTGAGGACCTTTGAGATTTGATTCGCTGGTATCAAGTCGAGCTCCGCGAGTTTCAGAAGCGATTGCCTCTATGCGAAGAACAGGTCCCCCTGCCATCGCGGCGATCTGCGCCTCAGACAGACTGGGAAGCGGTTCAATGCCAGCCATCTTCCAGATTAACTCCCGTAGGACGACGATTTCTGTAGTCTGGCCACTTTGCAGTTGATGAGCAACGTAGCTCAGGACAGGGCTCAGCTCAGCACTGTAGCGGCGGAACAACATTCCAGTGAAGGAAGCCAAACCTGAACAGATTGTAAGAGCTAGAAGTCAATAGCCAAAATGCTGCTCACTTTGCAACCAGTCGGCCGTGTTTACTCCATCATCTTTCACTCGGTCTTTGTTTGGATTCGCGAGCGCATCCAACACGATAAACACCAAAACGTCAAAGCCCATGTTTGTGACATAGCGCAGAGCTTGTATAACGACACTTGCAAGGTTGTCATACGCCATGATCTGGTTGACGGCATTCTGGAAGAATATGCAGGGATTGGAGTGAGCTAGCTTGGCAACAGGTCCCGATAGGGCATCAATGGAATTGTGAGAAAGCCGACGGAGAATGCCTTTTGACTCGCGGTCGGCCTGCACAAATCGTATTCTGAGTTCTGAGTGGCTCTTGTAGACCTGGGTCTTCCATTCTCCATAGAGTTGCCAACGAGCTTCCTGGGGGAAGTGGCGAATGATACTCCAGACCTCCACGGTGCAAACAGCGTTGCCACGGATGAGAGGCAAACCAGGTATGAGATAAGTACGCAAGACCCTGAACCAAAATACACGGATGGGATGTGTAGGGTCGGGTTTCCCAACAGGTTTTTTCGTCTGCGGGTCGATTGGAGGATTCTGTGAAACCGGCTGAAATGAGCGATAGCTAAGTGCTCATGACCAACGAAACATACCGTCGGTTGCAAATGTTGCCGTCCAAGTCGAAGGAATTTAGTTAGGAACAAAGGATCACGGGATACGTGAATGCCAACAAAGTGCATGATAGGCTCAATAACATCTTCAAGGTCATCCAAGGTTGTCATCATCGGAACTCGGTCTGCCCAGTCGGGGAAGAAGAAAACGAAGTCGGTGGTGCTGGTGCTCGGAGGAGTAGGTGCCCAGAGTGTGAGTAGAGGCTTTCGAGCGGCTGGTTGCATGGTACCGGACGGGCCAAAACGTACACGTGGCTTGAGGAAATTGGTGTTTCGCTGTTTGTTGGACATGGTATCGTAGAAAGGTTCGAGAGAGTGTTTCAGAACACGCAGGAGCAAGTCTGCCAGTTCAGGAAAGACGTCCACGACCCAGGGAAACTTGGTTAAGATCGCAAAAGCGGGACGCAGCGCGCCGACGCAAAGGAGTGCATGAAGCAAACCAATCTTCTGATTTGTGTCCTTCACTTCAATCTTTTTGGTCTCTTGCGTCGTGGGAGCCTTGGACTTGGCCTGCGATGACGGACCAGACTCTAAAGGCGCCGCCATCGCCAACAAGCTCATTTTAGCACCTGCAATCCTGGTCTGAACGTTATCGAGATACTCCTTGCGAGTCAACTCCATGTCACCCTCGGTAGGGGCAAGCTACTCTTCCGTGAGCTCAAGTGCCGTAGAGTGTACAGAAATCACATACATGTGGATATATGTCCTCCAGGGAGATGAACCTCTCACGGATGAGTATTGCCGTGGTCAGATACAAACTTTTGGGAGTCGCATCCGCAGTCTCTGGGGTCTAGGTGAATTGTCAGGGAACAATCATCGTATAAGCAACAGGTTCTCCTACCTGATAATAGGCAAATTTAAACCCGAGGACTTGAGACAACACCCTAGAACTATTGGGATTTGCAATGTCGCCTCCATTGTGAGAATTTGCCTCGGCGATGGACAACACCTCGTCTAAGCTCTTTCCATTGAAGGTTACCGGTGTAGGAGAAGGGGATGGATCAACGTCCATGGCTGCATCCTGAGTGACAGGATCGACCTTCCGTTGGTATGAAGCTGCCCAAGGAGAGAAGGATAACAACGCGAGGAAGAAGGTATAGTGGGTGGAGAGATTGGATGAGAGTACGTCAAGGATGAGGTCGAGCGCCCTATTGGGGTCCAGGTCGAACTTGCCAATGAGACTGATGACTTTGCCCCATACATGACTTGCACGAGCGTGGATATCCTTGTAAGTTTCCGTGGGTGCTCCAGACGCAGGAGAATGAGGAGGTCCCATGCCACTTGTCAATTCGATGACAAGCTTACTGTAGCCTTCAGATTGCTCTCGTAGAAGGTTGAACTTGTTCTGCTTATAGCTGTAGGGGCGAGCGGGTTATTATTCCTTTCCACACCTCATTGACAGACACGCACAAGAGCCCTGTCCTCATCCGAATCTCCTTCTTCCCCATCATTCCTTCGTCTGCTATAAGCCCTACATTAGCTAGCACGCCAAGGTCCAAGCGCTCCCGACAAGATTCAGGCGAAATAATACGAAGTTCCTAGACACCCTTTAGTTCGAGAGTTCGAGGTAAGTGCAAGACGCGTACCAGAAGCCGCTTCACAATTATTTGCAAGGACTCTTTATCTTTCTCAGCGACTTGTTTCGTGAGCTTGGCCTTTTCTGATGCATCCGAAGAGACAGAGTTCCCTGAGCCTATGGCAGCTTTGGCATCGGTCAGGACTTCTTCCAAAGCAGCATCAATGGACCATATCATATCAACGAGGGAGTCCCCAAATGTCGCCACTCGAGAAGTACTCTGCTGCGATGAAGACGAAGGAAGAGAGTCCACGACCGTTTTGACAAAGTCAACGAATTGAGTTTGCGAGAGCGCCGGCTTGGGTGACCATGTCGATAGAACCGAAGTGAGAAGGGTGTGGTACGCGGTTGTCAGAGTGTCCAAGTCGGTTGAGTCACAAAATGGTTGCGCGAGGATGTTTCGGCTGTGGCGACGGTAAGCAGCAGCTAAGGTCACGTACAGCCGAAAACTCACCAGTCAGATTCGCCACCTTTTGTCCAGTTGGCCACGCATTTGCGCACCGTGTCAATGACGTTCATTGCAGGTCGTGAAGACCGTGAGAGACGAAAAGTGGGGGCGGGTTATGGCCGACTGTTACAAGGATGTTACAGACCAGCTCAACGTGCTTTGGGCTATGGCGCCGCAATTGGTGGCGAGTTGGTTTGTTGTTTGACAAAATCTCCTGAACCAAATAGCACCGTAAGCAGATCGGCATCAGCGAGGCTGGGAATCTGAGGGATTGACATTCCGTTCCGTGTCATTGACCACCGCATGACGTCCTATGGCCTTCTGCCAAACGGGTATGTCTCTCCAGCGTACTCTCTATTCTTTGCCTGCTCTTGCATAAGCCTCGTCCGAATTAGTTTGATCGGTACCTTGTCAGTGAAGTTCTTCGAACTCACGTTGCATATGGAGGCCGTTCGCGTCCTGAATCTCACGACGTTCGTCAAAATCCGTTGAAGGCAGTACCAAGCGGGTTTACCGTGCGAAATCTACAATAAATCTCTCCTGAGCAGGAAAAAAAGTCCAGGCGGAGTATTATAATGCTTGATCTCGGGAACGATGTCAATGTATTTTGACATTCGGAGAATCTCCTTTCTACACGGTTCCATGATTTCCAAGATTTTCTCTCTGGAGTTGATGGCCAAGACATCAGCGCATCATACGGGCAGACACCACAACTTCGCATGGAAGTAATATAAGAACAGAAGAGACATTGCGGGAAAACCCAAGGTCTCGAGATGGCCCCCTGGATCCCAGCTGTTTTGACGACTGCTCTACTCTCGTCGACCCAACCAGGCTTTACGAATGAGACTGTCTCTCTCGTCAGATCCAACCTCTTGCAGATCGCAAACAATAGGTAATAACCCTACCTCTCGAGTTTACAATTCCTTCGACTTACCTGCTATCAGTTGGGAGTTGGGAACGGCTGCAGAGGCCTTAACAGAGTTGTATTGGCCTGCTTTATCTGTGTTCAACCAGTCGGCGTTTCCTCCTCCCGCTCGCTTGAACTCGACACTGAATGCGACTGATGTCCTATCGATTGCAAACCGGTTGGTTCAGTTTCATTTACATTATCCCGCAGTGAGCTTCAACTATGCGTCTAGAACTGTGTCGACGAGGCCTGCAAACACCATGCCCCTCATCACCAACCAGGGCTCCTCTGCGGATCCCGCAAGTGCGCATATTTCTCGGAACCGGCCTGAAATGACCGATGCCTGACAATACTTCCAACAGGTATTGGAGTAGCGGTGCTATTAGCGAATTGGACAAGACCTGACATGCGAAATCACGCGTATTCCGATGCCGCAACTGACCAACTCACCTATCTTCTGAAAAACGTTTCAAGATCAGACAGTGGTGCTATTTCTCATAGAAATGACCAAACACAATTATGGTGAGTAGATGTTTGCGAGCAAGCGAGGAACAGCTATAATTGCTCACTTCGATTCCCAGGTCTGATTTTATTTACATGGTTCCGCCTTTCATCGCATACTATGGTGCCTTGCAAGGCGGTGACGATGGGCAACAGTTATTGCAGGAAGCCTATGATCAATGCCGGCTCTACCGTGATGCATTAGCAGACGAATCCGGTCTGTGGAAGCATGTCACCCTGGGATCATGGCAAGACAATAATCATTGGGCCACCGGTACGTTTCCATCTTGTTGACCACGTTGGTGATGAGCTATAAATTATCAGGCAATGGCTGGGCGGCTGCTGGAATGCTACGAGTACATCAAACCTTGAACCACTCATCATTGGCCAAGCATTTTACCGGTCAACAGACGAATTTGACACAGTGGATCAACGAGATTTTGGAAGCATCCTGGTCGCACCAGGTTTGTACCTCCTATCACCGCTCATCCCAATGCTCGCATTGAGAACAAACTCCTTCACAGACCATAGATGGAGGTCTCCGAAATGTCATCGACAACTCGACATCATATCTCGATACCGCATCAACGGCACTTATGGCATCTGTGACTTATCGCATGGCCGCCATTCACAACACCACGGATTTTGTACCCGCAGCTAACCAGGCCCTCCGGTTGATCCAAAGTAGCGTGGACAACGATGGCTGGCTTCAGAATGCTACAAACCCATATACCTTTAACGAGCCTCTTTCCGAGGGTGAGCATAGTCCTGAAGGTCAAGCATTTGTTCTCCTGCTTCAGGCTGCGTGGAAAGCTTTCGTCCAAGCGATGGCCCCTACGAACACCTCTGGTTCTAGTCACTTGGGACATGGTACTCTCCCCTGATCAGGATTCAGAACCTCGTTAATATTTGGACAATGTCAACTGTGTATTGGAAATGTCGTCATTCATCTTGGCAAAATAAGAATACCTGAAACTTGCCAAAGAACTATGCATCACTTCCGAGCCTGATTTTCCTCGAAGGAAATCTCCATCAGTGTGCTACCAACAGAGATAGGGGGACAAGATGATCACCTCTGAGTCTTTGAGGAAGTGCCAAGCTATGCCACAGCGGCTAAAAGTCCATATGTTGCCAGGAACTTCAACACAGAACAATCTTCTCGGGCATAGCAATCACCGCTTTGGAGCCCCACGAGGCCAACTTCATTCGACCCGTCGAAATAAACAAAATAATTAAATTACCTGCGGGAGCTACGTTAACGCCCGGTACGACCGTTTCACCGCCGTCTCCAATGGTACAAATGCGACTCCTGGACTCCTGGAGTCTACTGCACTAGGTATGTAATTTCAGCACAGGATTGGGAGTTTCGGACTGTGTCAGAACAACGCGCGAGACAAAAATAGCAAGTAATTTAAATGATACAAACATCCGTGATGTTACCATAACCATCACCGCGTACCCGATAGTTATGGCTTAGCGTACATATAAACGCTCAAGCACCACGGTTATAAACCTTAGCCTTGGCAGGTCCTTAGGCTCGGCGACTTCATTGCACACGTTCCCGCGTCCTTTCACTCCGACAGCTCAAATACCTCTGGGAGGTTGATTCCACATCGCACCCGGTCCCCACCTCCCGCCCACGTTCAAAAACTATGCAACCGAGTATCACCACTCCCGATGGTGTAACTCGCCATCGTATACGGACCAGCGACTGGTCAGAAGATGAGCTCGAGCGAAACGGCAGTTCATCTCGACATCCCGAGAAACCTCACAATCCCACTCGACTTGAAGAAGGGCTACCTCCCCATCATATACCAGGAGTTCCGGACAGAGTTGGTATCAAGCGATTCGTCGACAGGTTTCTGAGGAAAGGAAAGAAGCAGATTGGAATTGGGGAGAGTTTGTACAACATTGCGACCTCATCGTGTAAGTGACCTCGAGGCAGGAAGTTCCGGGATACAGGGAGCGCTGACGCGGAACTCGGCCATATTAGTCTTGAATCTGTTCCTCGTTTTCCTACCTATCTCCTGGGTGCTTTATTTCCACGAAGAGGACCACTACCACTTGATCTTTGCCTGTGAGTCCTTGATTCGCTTTGGCCGGGATCGTCGCTAACGTCGACGAAAAGTTTCGTTCCTCGCTATCATGCCTCTGGAACGATTGTTCGATTACTGTGGTGAACAGATGGCTTTCTATTGCGGCAAGGACCTCAGTGATTTGATCGTCATCACACTAAACAAGTTAGTCGCATCGAAGCCGCACTAGCTCGTTTCAGCACAGCGTCTGACCGTCCTCTTCGTAGCATCGTCGAAGCCACTCTGGCTATAATTCTATTGATCAAAAATCAGTGAGTACCCGGCGAATTCTGAAACCCGAAACTTCTACAGAGAAAGACTAACCTAAATCCGCCCCTGTCAGATATCGAATCCTCCAAGCCACAATCATCGGTGTCATCGTCTTGCACCTTCTCCTAATCCCGGGAACCGCGTTCATTACTGGAGGCGCAAGAATCATGTCACAAGAACTTACGCCTCATATTAATGAACTTAACCATACTCTTCTGACCATGGGGTGAGTGGTCAAATGTTCATGTTCGCCCGCTTGGTGATAATCATCATTTATTTTTGGAATTGTGTAGTGTCTTGAGTATAGTCCTCCCTGCAGCGTTCTTCGCAGCGCTCGACCGGGGCACGAATGCTTCAGTCGGGGCTGTCGGTGAAGAAGCTGTTCCGTTGTTGTCAGATGAAATGAGGGGCCATTTCCTTGTTTTCAGCCGTGGAATCGCTGTCATCCTTCTTCTCTTGTGAGTTAAACGCATCTAGTCCACAAGCTCTCTGGTACAACTAAGCCTCTACAGGTACATTGCCTCGCGTTTCTATATTCATGACCCTCCTGGTGACGACAATGTTTTCCAACCCCACGCTGAATTGACGGAGGCTATGAGGCAACATGAGGAGAAGCTTGCACACGAGGAACCAGAGGTCAATCAATGGGTCAATATCGCGGTCATTATTGTCGCCGTTGGACTCATGGCTGTCACTGCCGAATTCGTAAGTCGATTTGATCCTCAAACGTCCTCAATCTCATATGCACTACTCGCAGCTCGTGGAAAGTACTGAGAGCGTTACCCACGACCTCCATGTACCGGAAGAGTACGTTTAAAAATTAACTTGGATTCGGCGATTGATAATTAACACTTTTGCAGATGGCTAGGTCTTGTTCTGTTGCCTATTGTCTCCTTTGCTGCCGATGGAGCTATTGCCATTCTCTACTTCTTCCGCTCCATCTATCACCACTACTTCCGCACTCCCATAGAACCCATCTCGCTTGCCAGAGCTCGTGCGATTGATCTTAGTGTCCAGTTCGGTCTTTTCTGGATGCCAGCGATCACATTAATTGCCTGGTGGTCCCACAAGCCCTTCATACTACTCTTTGACCTGTTCGAAGTCGCCGTTCTCGTCAGTGCAGTGTTCCTTGTCAACTATGTCACTGCCGATGGCAAGACAAATTGGGCTGAAGGATGCGCTATGGTCGGATTTTATACGATGATTGTAAGTGTCGGCATTAATCGCTTATCATGGCGGAACAGTACTTATATGCCCGTCTATCTATATAGGCTCTATGTGCTTGGTTCTACCCCGGACAGCCCGAGATCAGGTTGTTTATGCAACAGGACACTGTTGCGAGCGCCGTTGCTGCTCTAGCTGGTGGAGGTGGAGGTGAAGGTGGTGGTCACTAGTGGCTTTGAGAGGTTGTGGCGCACTATGACTGTCAATGTTCTGCTACGTTTTCACGAATCCCTCATACGGGCACTGTCATCCGTTTCTTGTCGTCGTGTTTTCATTTCAATCAGGTTGCTTTGTTGTATTCACATTGGTCGCAAACTCTCTTTCAAATGCACGTTATTTCTTGTTAATATATATTATCGTCGTCTAGGTGCGCATAATAATCTACCAGAAACCGAGCGACCGAGGTCTTCTACAGCATCATGTATAATACTTGTCACCCGGGACCTGATCAATGGAAGCTCCTCGGCTGTACTTCTAAGTCTAGCTGGGCTCTCGCCTGCTTCTGACATCTCGAGTTTTCTCTGGTCCATGTTCCGTCGTACATCCTCGCCCGCCCAACCCTTAGCTTCTTCGCCCGCTTTAACCAATGAGGGGTCGAGAACGTCGCTTGACAGTGGCGATGTCGAAGGAAGCAGGCCTTGCCGAATGGTATCCGCAGGAATAGGATCACCGAAAGTGACACTCAGCTCTGCGCCTGGGCGAGGGAAGTACTTGTATGGAAACGCCCTGCCTTCGGGCATAAGTTGATCAAACCCTGTGAGCCACATAGGAATGATAACAGGGGGCGTAGTACTCTCCATAACCATTCGTCCTCTTGATGTTTGAAGTCAGAAGGTCGAAACCCCGAGTGAAGACGTCAACGAAGTCAAGGGAATTAGACGTACACGCCCCATTTGAAACGCGGCAGATGTGCGAGGCCCTTCTCGTCTTGTGGGTATGTGTGTGGTTGGTTGACTTTGCCTTCACCGTATAGGTGAACCTGAAATAAGAAGTGCAACGTCATTAGATCACTCTGGCCGATGCAATGTAAACTTGACAGTACCCACCCATCCTCCCTTGTCTAGTTGCTCGATTGCATAATCGACGGCTGGCTGGTGGATGCCATTGCCCCGAAATGTCTCGAGAGTCTGTCCCAGCCGAAAGAACGTCGAAAAGAACCTAGCTAGCGTAGATACGGTGTGAAAATCCCCAGGGTGTCGAGATTCCAAAAGTTTGGGGTAGAGCTCACGGGTTGGTGAACATGATATCTGATGCGCCAAGGGCCCAGCGCGTCGTCCGGGAACGGAAATAGTAGTGGGCGGGTAAAATGCCCCACGCTACGGGGTCGTCGAGTCTGGAATTTCGAGCCCCGGTCGGTATGAAACAGCATGGTCAATCCACTGTGGAACGCACGTGGAGATGTGGTTGGCAACTTTGGAGAAGGATGTGGTGTGAATGGGATTTTCGGGTGGGTTAAGCAACATTTGACGAACCCGTCAATACGCCTTGGCCACGGTCCCTGGCAGCAGACTCTAACGCATTTCTGAGGATGGGCAGGCCGTTGACTGTGAGCGAGCAGAAACCGGAGCTGAGGACAGCCTTGCAGGTGAGCCCGACGACGGCGACGGTCGCGGAGGAGACAAGTCGGGACATGCACTGGTGGAGGGACAAACACGGAAAGGGAAGGCAGACAGATCTCGATCCGTGGATTATGTCAGCCTTCGGATAAGGTAAGCAAGAAGCCGGCACCCCAAAAGAAAATGGGCAGACTTTGGTTGACCAGTCGCGCAAGCGATAACGCACCCCCGGCGTCCCCACTGTTCCCCAGCTGCGCTTCGCCCAGTCCACGATCCGGAGTCTGAAAAAGATGAAGGACGCGTCCCCTTTCCTGCGCCCCGTCGACCCTGTCGCGCTCAACATCCCCCACTACTTCACCATCATCAAGCACCCGATGGACTTTTCCACCATCGAGCGCAAGCTCGCCAGCTCAAACCCCCAAAAGCCCGACCCCAATCCGGAAAACCCTCGTTATCACAACGCGGATGAGTTTATCGCCGATGTCCGTCTGATCTTCCAGAACTGCGTCACCTTCAACGGGCCAGACCACGCTGTAACGCACATGGGAAAGCGCGTCGAGGAGATCTTTGATAAGCAGATCAAGCAGATGCCCTTTGCGGCTCCTCCCCCAGAGGTAAGTAAGCTGTTCAATCTACCATTCCCCGCTCAACCTGTGCAGGCGAAGCCTCCTCCACCTCCCAAAAAGGTCACCCCACCTGCCCCTCCCCCTCAGCCTGCTGTCCGCCCCTCCAAAACAGCAAAAGGGTCCCCCTGCGCGGCGTCTCTCAACAACCGTCCCTGTCATCCGGCGGAACGACAATGAAGCGGTTGGTCGGCCGAAGCGCGAAATCCACCCGCCTCCGCCCAAGGATCTGCCGTACTCGGATGCTCCCAAGAAGCAGCGCAAGGGCAAGCGGGTAAAGGATGACGGAACAGCGGAGCAGCTAAAGTACTGTGGCAAGATTCTCTCAGACCTAAATCGAAAACAACATTATAATATCGCGCATCCGTTCTACGAGCCTGTCGGTAGGTACCTTGTCGTCTATTTATCAGCCTTAGTAATAACCAAATCACTATCAGACTGGGTGAAGATGGAACTGCCGATGTACCCGAAGATCGTCAAAAAGCCTATGGACCTTGCTACGATGCGCAAGAAGCTTGATGGCGGCGAATATCCGACGGCGACCCATTTTTACAACGACTTTAAGCTGATGATCAAAAACTGCTTCTCGTTCAATCCTACGGGAACACCTGTGCAGGTGGCCGGCGCGGAGCTGCAGCGTCTCTTTGAAGACAAGTGGAAGAATCTACCACCACTCCATGAAGTTAGCGAAAGCGAGGACGAGGACGATAGTGAAGAGGAGGAGGCGCGTCTACGTGAGTCGATTCAATATAGAAAAACCCGCATATATTCATGGTTTATCCCAGGGCAAATCGCTGAAATTGAGCAACAAATGGAGGTGCTCCAGAACCAACTAACCGCGCTCAAGAACCGCCCTGTTAAGAGGAAGAAGGAAGAGCGACGCGAGAAGGCACCCGTGGCATCGACTTCCAAGGCACCCCCCAAACAATCTAAACCCCAACCTTCGAAGAAGAAAGCCAAGAAACTCATCTCTGACGATGACGTATTGACTTTCGAGCAGAAGAAAGATCTAAGCGAGTCCATCAGCAAGCTCGATGGGACAAAACTTGAAAAGGTCATTCAAATCATCCACGAAGGTGTTCCCGAAATCCGCGATGTGAGTTTTACCGCTGTTGGCATGTTGATGGAAATTAACCACTATTTAACCCACCACAGAGCACAGAAGAGATTGAACTGGAAATTGACACACTTCCAGCGGCAGTCCTTACAAAGCTCTACAACTTTGTGATTCGTCCCATGCGCGCACAGCCTTCGAAACGAAACCGAACAGGCAAGGGCACGGGTACTGGTGGGCTGAAGCGAAAGAGCATGGATGAAGACGTGGAGGCTGAGAAGATCCGACAACTTGAACAGCGCATGGCTTTGTTCGATCAGCCACTGGGCACGGCGTCAGCACCGGCAACTCGGAACGTTGACAGTGATCATTCATCCGATTCGAGCGATTCAGATAGCTCAGGTAGCGATTCGGAGTAAATTTTTCTGGGGCTTGTGTTTTTTTCTTCTCTTCTCTCATTTTCTCTGTCTCCTGCGTGTCATTCCGCGCCTCTCTCGTCATCCCTTGTTTATTATGATCTGTATATTCATCCAACAATGGACTTCTCCCTTCAACACAGCCGCCGCACTCCGTTCGCTCCACCTTATGTGTGTTCTCGTCCTGATCGCTTCTTATCCTCGTAGTAGTAGTACTCTTTCTTCCCCTTCCCTTTTTAGTCATCCAACTCTCATCAACGATATACCTCGCAGTTCTTCTCTCACCTGCCTGAGAACGGCCGTTCTTTCTCTTTTTTCTCTAATCAAACCCCAGCTTAGATAGCCAGTTGGGCGGGGTCAATGGCTGTTCTCAAGTTGTTTTTTAAAGTAATCATAGTAGGCTACTGCATACATGCGTAAGAACCTCGTTTCCCTTTTTGTTGTTTTTTGTGTCTTCGTTTCTCTCGAGAGATCGAGTTGAGAGTATAGTTTTTTTTTGTTGTCACCTCCCCACTGTAGCTAGTTAGTCTTTATTTACATAGTTCAACGCACAAAACTGATTTAATTCAAAACCTAATTGACTCTTCTCGTGATATGTGAATTCAAAGGAGGTTCGTGTTCAAAACGAAAGACGAAGTGGAAAGAAGGCCAAGGGTGCATATCAGGAAATAGAGCAAAAGGTAGTAAACGGAATAATCTTGATTTCCTAAGGATGGATGTTATCGACGTTTGGTGTTCTTGGCTTGAAACTTTTGCCAGCCGGATCGTTGTGGTTCAGCACCCGGTTCCGATGCACGAGATGAAGCACCAGCTGCTGAGATGGAAGAAGTGGGTTTAGGTATAGGAGGTCCTCCGGAGGTATTAGAAGCAGGAGCAGGAGCAAATTGGGATTGTGATTGTGCGTTAGATGTAGGAGGAGGGGGAGGGGTAGAAGCGGAAGTCGCAGGTGCAGGAGGGATGGATGACCATCCACCTCGACTAGTTTGAGAACTACCTGTATTCAGTTGTTGCACTGGACGGAACCCGGATGATGGTGGAGGTGGTTGTGGTGGACCTGATGGTGCCGCAGGGATAGGATCAGGAGGTGGTGGTGGTTGAGCTGATATTGTATTGGTAGTGGTAGTGGTACCTGTGTCCAGGGATGTCCAACCTCCTGTTCGGAACGAAGGTGTATGACCCGTGTGATGTTGACCTGAGGAAGGAGCACCGGGTGTTGATGAGGATGAGGAAACTGGCGCCCATCCGGAAGATTGGGGTGGTGCTGGTGCTGGTGCTGGTGCTGTAGGTGGTGGAGGGGTTGCGGAGGCTGATGATCCGACGGTTGCCCAACCTGATTTTTTGAAGCCAGTGGTTTGAGTCGATGGGCCGGTACCGATAGAAGCCCAGCCTCCTTTCTTTTGAGTTGAAGAGGGTGTTTCAACGTCCATTGATGAAGGTCCTTCAGGAGCAGATGCAGAAGGCGTAGAGCTTGTCTGTCCTGCAACTTTGGGCATCTTGATTCCTGCAGCCTTTGCTATCTTGCGTAATTCACGCTCTTCACGTTTACGCTCCTTTTCTTTTCGCTTATCAATGTCTTCTTGAGGTTTGATACGTGCGTTGGCTTGCATATCTCTGAACCTAGCTTTGTGATGATGTGCGTAGGAATTTGTATGTTCGTCATACTGTGCGACGTTTTGGAATTGTTTATCGCAGAGGGAGCAGTAAAATGCACGGAGGGTGTTGGATATCTCATCCTGTACCGCTGCTTTGCGTGCTACTTGGTCCTAATTATTTTTAGATGGAAAGAGAAAACCATGTGGGTCAGAATCGGGGCGCCATGGGAGCCAGGATCTCACCTCTCGGGCTCGACGTTGCTCTTCGGTTTCTTGAATTTGTCGCTCAGAGTCGAGTACACGGCGTGCAGCAACAGCTTCTGCGGCAATCATACTCTCCTGAGTTGCCCTGCCAATGCCGAGGGTATCTTGTTTGAGTTCAAATGGAATTGGGTCAATACGACCTAAAGCACGAATGTCATTGAGATTTGAGGATCTTGAGCACAGGACATACCATCCCCGGAGAGACCTAGTGGCTGTCCTTCGGACCATCCCATCTTTGCTAGCAGTGCAAAGCCTATGTTCGACGAGTTGATCCTGGTGTCGACGGTAACAGGCTCCGATATAGGTTTCCGCAGAAACTCGTCATACTTGGAAACGGTATCCTCGGGGTCAACGTCCATGCCATCATTCATAGGAGACGGAGACCGAGAGACGAGCGAAATATCGTCGTCGTCGTCGTCGTCCTCGATCATGGCGTCCTCCTGTCTCTTGCGCTGGAGATGGGAAAGCACGGGGAAGGGAGGGCAGTACAACATCGAAACGGCGGAGAGAATAGAAGGGGGTAGAGTACCTTCGAGCTGGGCTGCGACTCGTCCTGGCGAGTCATTGGAATGGCGTTCCAGCGAGCTATTGAGCCCTCTGACCTTCTGGCGATGAGAGAGTTGGACAAGCTTTGTCTGTCAGGGACGCTCATCACTTTTGATGCTTTAGGAAATCAGATGTGGGGACGCGTTGCACGTGACCCGGCACGACGCGTTGGATAATTGGACCATGGATTGACGGCGCAGTGATGCTCAGCGAGATACTCGACTTATCCTCATGAGCTCGGATGGCTTCTTTGACGACTTTGACGATGCAGCCTTTGCGGAGCTGGATGCTATAGAGGCTGCATACACACAGGCCACCACGTCGACTCCGGTGGCACCGACGTCGAAGACCAAACCTCCCACGACGATATCGAAGCCTAAATCCTTGGGCTCGGCAACCAAGGAGGACTCTTTCTATGACTTGACGCTGGATCTGGACGACACAGACTTTGACAAACTAGACGCCATCGAGGCATCATACAGTAACAAGACTCGTCCACTTGGTCCTACTCGACAAACGACGCTGTTCGGTGATGTAATACCAAACAACCCTCAAGCAAACAAGCCAACTTCCACTTCCCGGAAACCATTTGGCTCTAAGCCAAAGAAAATTAAAGTGTGGGATCAGACAGCGTTCGCGAAAAGTGGTCAGAAGAAGAAGGGCAAGGGGAGACTGTACGACGATGAAGAGGAGGAGGAGAAAGTCGAGTTTGAACAGTTTCCTGCGCCATTCGTACCTCCTGGTGAGTTCTGTTCCTGAATCATGCCTTCTGATACAGGCTCAACGTGCTTCGCAGATGAGTAAGTGGGAGTTATTTTGAAACAATCTTCTCCGAAGCTAATCTCTCATGCCATTACTAACCAGGCCGGTGAGTCCAGATTGAGGACATTTGACCTTGTATATTGATCATTGTCTTAGCCTCCACCAATGAAACTCAGGCCCGACTTGCTGGAAGCCACAAATTGGGTTTATCCTCTCAATAAACCCAAGCGAGATTATCAATATAATATTGTCAAAAACTCGCTGTTTGAAAACACTATCATCTCCGTACCGACAGGAATGGGGAAGACTTTCATTGCCGGAGTGATTATGCTAAACTGTATGTTCCTAGAATATTAGGCCACCGATTGGTCTACAAGTTATTTATGACGTGAAGATTATAGGTGGTTCCCTGAGGGCAAGGTGATTTTTGTAGCACCTACAAAGCCACTGGTGTCCCAACAAATCGAAGCTTCGCACCAATCATGTGGTATTCCTGGAAATGATGCTGCTGAGATGACCGGGGAAATACCAAGGGCCAAGCGAGAACGACTGGTGAGTCTTTATACTCCAGAGGGCGAAGTCCACTGACCTTTTGATTCAGTGGAGAGAGAAGAGAGTCTTTTACATGACTCCCCAAACGCTCGTGAATGATCTTGCGACACAAAATTGCGATGTCATGGATATCATTCTTATCGTAGTCGGTTCGTAATAATTCCTTCAAGTTGTTTTTCAGCATGGTCTCAAATATGACGTAGACGAGGCACATAAAGCATCGGGAGACTATGCGTACAATCAGATTGTGCGCTGGATGATGTCCAAGAACCCTCATTTTCGCCTAATCGCGTTGACGGCTACACCAGGCAGCAATCCGATGGCAGTACAAACTCTCGTTGACGGGTTGCATATCAGCCATATAGAAATCCGGAACGAAGATAGTATCGACCTGAGACCCTATCTCCATGAGAAGGTTTACGGTGTTCACTATAGCTTACTTACAGTCAATAGCTAACCTTCTCTGTCCAGAAAATTGAACAACATTGTATCAAGTTTTCCGACGAAATTGTTCTTATTCGAGACACTCTTGCACAACTCATAGACGTATGTGAAGACCTCTTTTTGGCTCTCTCGGCGATTCATTGATCCCCCAGACGTATCTCAAACCGCTACAAAGCAGGGGCGTTATGTTGCCCCACCTCCGGGCAGTCAAGCTACATCCGTATTCAGCCCGTGGTAGAATGGCCGAGCTTCCACCAGATCAGAGGGGCTTCATGGGGCAGCTTTCTATGCTGGGTAATCTAGCGCAAGCGATGGGATACTTGGTGGGTTCTCTTTCTTCTTTGGCTATGTACCCATGTAACGTTTCTCGATAGCTGGAGGGCACCGTGGGCATGGCTTACTCTTACCTCAAAGAAGTGTCTGTAAAAGATTCCGATGAAGGTGCTTCCAAGAACCAGCAAGCACAGAGCAAGAAGCTTCGTGAAACCGAGTTGTTTAAGAAGACCATGGCGGCTTTTGAAGCAAGCAGAAAGACGGCGACAGGCCCCTTCATAATGCATCCCAAGATGGACAAGGCTGTACGGCTTCTGGTTGACTATTTCGCTAATCAACAACCAGATAGCGACAACGAAGACGACGGAGAAGACCGTGTTGAATCCAAGGCCATGTTGTTTGTCACACATAGAGAGGCCGTTGACGAGTTGGTGGAGGCTTTGAGTGAACATAAACCCATAATTCGTCCTTCCATGTTCATTGGCCAAGGAACGGACAAACATGGGAAGAGGGGACAGAGCCAGAAGGAGCAACTTGAGGTATGTTACGCTGGAGTGGATTTGAAATGCCTGCTGACGGATATGGTTCCAGATCATCCAGAAATTCCAAGCAGGCGATTTCAACGTGCTCGTAGCGACGTGTATTGGTGAAGAAGGTTTAGATATTGGAGAAGTAGATATGATTATCTGCTACGACACTCAGAAAACACCAATTCGCATGGTGAGTCGGCTTTCTACGTCGCAGGTATGAAACCTCTGAATGTCGTCTAGCTCCAACGATTCGGTCGTACAGGTCGAAAACGTGCTGGTTGTGTTCATCTCCTGCTCGCAGAAGACCGAGAAGAGTTCAACCTAGAAAAGGCCCGAGCCGCATACAAGGAAGTCCAAAAATCCATATGTCGCGGGGACGATCTCGAGTTCTACGCTGATGTTGAACGACTCCTGCCCGATAACGTTAAACCAGTGCCATCCGAGCGACACATGGAGATCAGGCCATACATTCGTGAAGAGCGTGGCAGAGGCAAACGCTCTCCGACCAAGGCCTCGGGTACTGGCACTAAACGTAAACGCAATGATGACATGATGCGTAACATTCCTGCGGGAGCGAGTACAGGCTTTGTCAGTGTCGCTCAGCTTATTCTCAAGGATTCAAAGGAGAGAAAGGTAGATGAGAAGACGTTAGAGGAGGACGGTGAGGATGATGACTTGGATAGGGAGCTTGAGGCTGGGATTGGTGGCTTTAGGCCAGGTCGACGAACACAATCACTGGTTTCTACAGCTGCTAAATCCAATCCTTGGGATGAGGATAATTTAGACAAGCCGAAAGGAAAGGGGAAGATGAAGAGAGCCGCCACCGAGAGCACCGCTAAATCCAAGGCAAAACCGAAATCGAGGAAGAAAAAAGCTGATGTTGAGGACGGGGATGATGAGTCGGAGAAGGATGAAGGAACTAAGGGCAAGGGAAAGGGCAAGGGAAAAGCAAAGGCGAAGTCAAAGGCGAAAATAAAAGAATCTTCCCTTACACTCTCTCAGCAAGGGAGGGATGACTCAGTCGATCGAGAGCTTGAGCTAGGACCATTTGCCTCGTGGAAGAAGAAAACTCAGAAGGAGAAGGCTTCATCGTTGTCATCGTTGTCATCGCTCTCACCTTCGCTTTCGCCTCCCCATCGCTCCACACCCAAACGCATCAAGAAACAGCTCAGTCCCTTGAAGGAGGATACAGTAATGGAGCTTTCCGATAAAGATACAGAACGTCATCGATCAGAGTCCCCTAGTGAGTTCTAACGAAACTAGAAATCTTTAGTTGTTTATTGATGGCTCCTAGTCACCCAAGCAGGCTCGCGGCTAGAGAATCTTGAAGTCAAAGGCGCCGAAGATAGTATGGCTTGGCTGGTAGACGATGATGACGAGCCCGATATCGTCATCCTTTCTTCATCACCTGCCGTACCCAAGAATACCAAAGTTGATGATTCTGTCGAGATCGTCAATCTTGTCCCTTCAAATCCAGCTAGCTCAAGTAAGCGTTTTGAAATCATCTTTGGAGCGAGCACATGCTCACAAACAACAGCTACTTTACGCACCTCGCCAGCGAATTCTGGAACGCAAAACCTCACCACTACCGAAGTGCTCGAATTATCTTCAGAACCCGATGTTTCTATGGCACCATCCCCTACTTCAAGCCCCGAGTCTAAAGCTCGTAAAGCGATGCCTCCACCCTCCCACATGCCAAATTCCTCGTGGCCCAAACCTTCTCCCAATACGCCGATTTTTGAAGATACCCAACCGGTACGGCGAGTAAGTCGGGTGGCACCCAAGCGCCACTTGCCCCTAAACGAAGATTCTTCTGATGCAGAAGAGCCACCTCCACCCTCGCAACGCCGATTGCGTCGCTATGACGAGTCACCCGAGCCAGAGCCACAGCCGAAGAAAAGGAAGGTAGAGAAGAAGTCGAAGAAGTCCCTCACGAAACGGAAACATAACGTATTGCTAGATTATGCGGCTGAGCATTCCGGTGACGACGTTAGTGCTGGGTCGTCGGACAGTGATGACGACATCGAGAGCGAATCGGATCGCCTTTTCATCAAGGATTCGCCTATGACGCAAATATCCCCTTCGTATGACCAGACCTTGGCTTATAGGAAGAGCATGATGACGCAAGCGCCTGGTAGTAGCGGACCTATGTTTGTGCAAGGTCCAGCTAGGAGTAAACCATTTGGAAGAATGGAGCCGAGGGTGAGGAGAAGAGTTGTAGACAGTTCGCCGTCCCCTGAGGGTGATGATTATGAATTTGGAAGCTTCGTGGTAGACAACGACGCTGATATCTCTTACATGACACAAGCTGACGCAGACGACCCATTCTAATCTAATCTAATAACCCTGCAGATGTTTCTTCATTCTCATTCCTCGCATCACACACTGGATACACGAACTCTATTGCATTGTTCTTAGACTGATATTCGCGATACATTAGTCACTGTACGAATAAAAGCTCTATTTGGTCATCTTGACCTGCCGGCGAACATAGACGTCCTTGAAAGCAGATTTTTTTGCTTCACCATTGGTAGGAGGGACCCAGCCTGCAGCCCTCTTCTCCTCTGCGAGCTGGCGAACCACAGAGAGGAAATCCTCCACCGCTTCCTCCGAGGTTTGGATATGCACCACGAGGCGAGAACCACCGAGGACCAATGGATCTGGGAGCGCGCCAGCACGCTCAGCAATCTCGTCGAAGTTGATGCCTAGAGGGGTGGGATCGTAGAAAAGCTATAAAGCCGTGAATCCGTGAGTTTCGCGATCCCAATCGACGCTAAGAAATCTTACCATGCAAGTTTCCGCCCTGCTCAAAATAATTGCACCGAGCTCCTCAAGGCCAGTTTCAAGCCTCTTTGCGAGAGCGTGAACATGAGGTATTTTTGGGAAATTATGTGTGAGGGCAAAGGCTGCGGATGCAGCGAGAACTCCAGTTTGCCTCATTCCGCCACCGAAGATCTTCCTGATCCAACGCGCCTTCGTAATAAACTCTTTGGGTCCAACCAGGCACGAACCGACAGGGGCACCTAAAATTATTGACGTCATGCTCATTTCTCGACATAGTGTGAACTGGATCAAATCGACTAACCTAGTCCTTTGCTGAAGCAGACGCTGACCGAGTCAAACGGCTCGCAAAGTTCCTTGATGCTCTTCCCAGTTTCGACTGCGACGTGCCAGATGCGAGCACCGTCTAAATGTGTCTTCATGCCTAGGGAGTGTGCATAATCGCAAATCTTGATAATTTCTTCCTGAGGGAAGATAGTCCCGTTAAGGGTGTTCTCCAGAGCAACAACCTGGGTCGGTGCGCTGAAAGGTATCAGTCATGATCCGCAAGCGAAGAGTATGATTACTCACAAATGGATGTCGGTTCCCAGAACAACGTTTTCCTGAACTTCTTCGAGAGTCAAGTGATGTTCTGTGGGGATTTTCTCATTTGGACCATTGAGTCATTCACGAGGGCTTTGATTGTGCTTACTGTTGGCAGGAGAGATTGGGATTACATGGGCATTTGAGTGGAAAGCTGCTCCGCCTGCTTCATACCTAGGAGAGATAAGGATAGGCTGTGTTACTGGAGATAGGAAGTCACGCACTTGAAGATATGGGCACGTTTATCGCATACGACAGAGTATGGCGGCTGTGTGAGGTGCGTTCTCAGAGCAACCTGATTAGATTGGGTTCCGGACTGCATGAAAAGAGCAGCCTCCTTCCCAACGAGCTTCGCAATGTGATTTTCCAGCGCACTGAAGGTCATCTAGTTACCATAAACCCTTCCACAGCTGGCTTGCATACTTACGCTGTGGACGGCTCAAAGTAGACGTCATCTCCCAATGTGGCTTGAGCTGCGTATGCAAACATCTCTTCGGACGGAACTATGATAGAGCGATTTCTCATCTGTCTTGGGTCCGTCAACAGGATAGAAAACAACTATACCAGTCACCGTATCGGCTAAAGGTCAGGCGCAGGTGAGACCCACAGTTTCGAGGAGAATTCAAGACGTACTAACAGATAAAAGTCCGAGTAATCTCTTTGCGCTTGGAGGCATTGTCCGCGCCATGTGTCTTGGTAAGGATGTCGACTTTAACGTCGTCTATGATCTGTTGAAGAGCAGGAGAGACTTCAGTAGTCATATTTCTTCTCGCGTTGGGTCGACGTGATAGCAGGCTAAGACGAGAAGGAGAGATGAGTGAGAGTGGGATTTGCAGAGAACGAATCATGTGGATTTGTTCTTCCTCCGTAATAGTTTTCCATTTGTCCGAACTGATGCTTCGTCGCGTCAACCTTCTACCATCCCTGTTTGGAAGACTAATGAGGATGGCAGCAATCACGGACCGTCTGATCCAGCTTATATAACCGATCGCAGAAAAGCTGATCAAATTGTTTGGCTACTTAGTCGTTGGACCCTGTTGGACCTTCGTCCTGCACTTATACCAGCTCATTCACTTTCACAGTTTGTCTCTTCTTTTTGCTTTTCTTTCATCTTGCTGTATAAATAGTAAATGGGCAACGTAAGCGCCATATCTACTAGTTCTCTTTGGACTGACTCTATCCGCCGTACGCAGGGGGCCAAGGCACAGCAAAAACGCGAACGCAATCAGGGAAAGAGCGATCCAAAAGGAGCCAAGAGTCAAAAGAAGGTCAACGAGGCCGCCAAGAACATTGTTTGTACAGTATGCAAGTCATCATTCGTGAGTTACTTCCTGGATTACAACCTCTACAACTTAGTGCATTGACGCACATCTGAAGCTTGTTACCACTCGCGCACCTGCGTAAGCATCATTTCATAGTTCACCTCGGATCGTGTTCAGATTTGCCCAGATTGGAAGAGCACTCGCAAAACAAGCATAGCAAGACAATGGCGGAATGCTTCCCGAGCTACGGGAAATAGCTCATTACTACTCCCGAGATTCCCGTACTGGTGGGCTGCTACATGTTGTCATTAGTTCGATATGATTCAAACACGGATCCGTTCTCCTCGATATCACTACGGATCATCGTGAGATCAACACGACGATTAGAGTGCTGGTCGCGTGGACCTCAACATGTCGCTTGGCAGCGTTTACTTCAGTAGATGGACATTCTGATCAACTTCTTTCCAACCGGGCTATTCAATTGTTCGTCATTCACTATGCGCAGGAGTGGCAGATGAATGTTGCCACAATTTGGGCCCAGAAATTTCATTCCTGGTCTGCTCTGGGAAATGGCTCGGGTGCGTGCTTATCTTACATCCCGAAAACTCATGCTCGAATTTTCTTGACATCAACGGGGCCGGACGTTCTTGAAAGAGCGTCTTGATAAAGATGCCGCCCAGCTCACGTTCACACCTCCCTTTTCCTCCTGTTTCAACGTTACAGTCAGCGGAAATGGACCCGCCTCTTGCTCACAGGGTCAAAATTTTCACCTCGTAATCATGAAGTTGGATTAGGTTGATCGGGTTTTCTACGTTGATATAATTACAAACGTCAACCCCAATCTATTTTTGCTCCCTCGGTTTACCGGCGAATATTCCCAAGAACTCGTACTCTGGCCCAATCTCAACCTGCTTTCTTTGAAGTGGAACCTCAGGATTCTTCTATCCGAAGGGAAGATGTAGCAGGGCGCATTCTCTTCTTGCTGTGGATTGCCATGCGCTTCTTCCCGACAGATTCACCACGCACGTTGATATCGGTGTGGCTTTTACGTTCCATGATAGCTGAATATCTGGGCTCAGGGTAGGTCTGCATGCTCTATGTCCTTCGCGTCGTCAACGTATCGTCCAATGAGAACTTCGTCTTGCTCATCCCGTCGCACCTGCGTTATCTACCAGGCACCTCCGAAATTTATTAACGTCCAACTTTTAGCTATGCCGCCCATCCGCTCAAGTATCTTCGTCATGTAACCACCAAAAAGCTCGGGGGGTGCTCGAGCCGCAATCCGAGCCAGATTACGGACGATTCATTTTTATGTGCCCCTGTGACTAGAGGTCGATACAATCGAGATTTGGCATCGAGCATTGGCGTACCGCAACTCAAACAGAGCTCCACTCTCGATTTGCTAGAAGGTCATACCAAATGCCCTCACTCAACCCGAAAAATTCTCGCGTCATTTCATATGCTCATGCCGGCCAGATAAATTCTGGAGGGACCACAAACACTCTGCAGGCATTCTTTCTCTTTCATCTCTTCGCACCAGTGCTCTACCACGGCACCCAGTCCTCGCCAGACCTCGTACCTCGGCGTCTTTGGTCTCGGTACCCATATGTTCAGCTCATTCGCGAAGTCGATCAAGGTAGACCGTTCACCTGTGCTGAACGGCGACACCATTGTGGACGAGCCCGCAGAAACTCAGATTTCAACGATCGACGCTGTACTCGGTCCTAGGTCATGCTCGGATTCCGTTTCTCTAGCCTTGCCTCCTAAAGTACATATTTCGGAGACCAACTACGACCACATGATGCTCGTCTCGCCTACATCAAGCACACCCCCGACAACTTTCAACAGCCGTGCGCCTTCTCCTAATCTCGATGGCGTTGGTGTATGCCATCTCTCTTTTGGCTCTTTGAAATGGCGTCTGGCGAGTGGTTACTTTGCATGCTTCGTTATCGGCTGGGCCGACGGAGGTGCGTTCTTCAATTTCCCCCGACACAAACAGGAGTTGAATTCTCCCAAATGCTTCTCAGTTACCGGAACCGTGATGCCTTGTGAGCGATGCTTCCATTCAGCGTCTCTATCCACTGCGAACTCAGCTCGCGGACTCCACAGATCTTGACGCCGAGTTCCATCTGACCACCAGGACTTCTTCACTGCTATGGGCGGGAACGACGTGTGGGTGAGTAGTGGTGACTATCCACCTGCTTCTAGCACCTGATCACACCTTTCTAGGTTCTTCATCGGAACGTTCCTTCTTGAAATCATTCTAAGATGGCTAGGGCGCTTCAATCACGAGGCATCAAGGAAACGCATCATTCCCCATTCTCTGGTCATCTTCAATAAGAATGCATCTTCCTGCGGCCATTCAGCCACTCAGGCGCGCCATTCCGCGCTACTCATCGCAAGTATTATGCATGCATTCTACTTTATCATGATGGGCTCTCGAGGTGGCTTTCCCGTGATGTTCATCGCTTATGCTATGGCAGCATTTGCTCGTGCTTTATTGACTGGTGAGATGATAACCTCATAGAGTTTGATATCGAGCACGAAGCTGATAAGTGCCTTTTTTAGCCTTATTGTAAGCTATCGGTCATGCTCTTGGTTACCGAGGTCGTTTTGCTCAGATGACCTTAAGGAACGCCTACTTCGCCGCTGGCCCGAAACAGGCACTCGGTTTTGGGTATGGAATTGCCAGTGAGTAAATTACATTTCCCGTCATCCTCA
>JANIEX010000650.1:0-23804 GCA_027627405.1 Leucocoprinus birnbaumii
TGGTGAATAGGCATTAATGCTGAACTTGTTTGTCGCCAGGTTTGTTACTGCCGCCCAGGCTGCGCAGGATAGACTCGCATATGTGGATTCAACGACAAACCATGCCATCATCAAAGTCGATAATACATCAACGGTTGTCTATCCGAACAAAAGGAATACAGTTCGTATTCAAACGAATGACTTGTTCCCTATCGGCAGCGTATGGGTGGTAGACATGCTTCACGTCCCGTATGGAGTGAGTACATTCGACATTAGCGTTAAAAATCTGAATAGGCACATCTTAACCCTTCGCTAGTGTTCGGTTTGGCCAGCGTTCTGGTCCAAGGCACCTACCTGGCCAGACGGAGGGTAGGTAGCCGTCACTGTACCCGCTTCTTCGATGACGTTGAACGGACCATATCTTAGGGAGATAGATACCTTTGAAGGAATCAACATGGTACAGAATAATCAGATGACCCTCCATACCAATCCTGGCTGTAGACAGGTCCAGCCAGAACAGACGACATTAAACTCCACTAGCACGGACTGCTCGTTCCAGGCCAATAATAATTCGGGATGTGTTGTAACTGATCCTGATACTACATCATATGGAGCTGCTTTCGCAAACGCAGGAGGTGGAGTATGGGTCACTGAATTCGCTGAAAGTGGTATCTCGTGCGTAGTGTGTTCCCTTCCCTCTCGTCTCAGTGATGAGGGGCTCCAAAGAGGGTGAGCTGATTTTGCCTCGGATATAACAGAATTTGGTTCATGCCGAGAGCCAAAGTACCGAGTGGTATCTCTTCGAATTCTCCGACGATCGATACGTCAGCTTTGGGTATTCCTACTGCTAATTGGCCAACCGGTGGTTGTCCGATGAATACCTTCTTTTCTGCTCAGAACATTGTCTTTGATATCACACTTTGTGGAGGTATGTGCTCATGATTCGAATTCTGTCATAACTAATTTAGGCGGCGTCATGTAACAGATCTCGCGAGGCCTCCCAACATCTTCACTCAAACATGTACAGGGGTCTGTTATAACGATTGGGTTCTCGGTAATGGCACCCACTACAGCACAGCATATTTCGAGATCGCATCGCTGCGGGTGTTCAGTCAGCCTGGGTCCCCTGGCAGCACAACGACGACCACACCTAACTCGGCTCCTGATTTCTTGAGCACTTCAAAAGGATTACTTACATATGCTGTAACAATGTTGGGCGTGGGCCTCATTGGGTGGCTTTTCGGCCTGTGACAGGACGGAGGTCGGATTAGATGAATAATCCACAGCATGTGTTTGTTTCGATGACGAGGGGTTATCAAACGCTGTTGCGTTCGGGCTTATCCTCGATCAAGGTCGTTATCAGTGAGGGATCAACTTTAAGCTTCGAAGACTTCGGCTATAAATTCGTTTACACACAGGCTGAGGTGACCCACAGGGACTTCAACTGACAGAAATATTGACCGCCTCGTGCATCAAGCCACTGAGAATGATTTTACAGCACATTGTCAGGAATGGGCAGTGGTTGAGTCCGATAATGATTGAGTCTGGACTCTGCGGACTATCCACTTAGCTCCGCTGTATTCATTTGACTAAATATTTCTATTAAGGCCCAAATGACCGGCGGGGTTTCGCTGAGTCTTCTTTTTTAACAGCCGTGAAGGGGGGACCCATTAATGATACTCCAGTTCAGAGGATATCAACACGCTCTGGGGTATCTCCAAAGGCGCTATTTTTGGATAGGTGTAAAACCTGAGCATTGGCGTGGTGGAGAAGTAATTGCTTCTTATGATGAGACTTAACGTTGTTATTATTGGTGTGAGTGGCACGACATGCAGTAATCCTTTCCGCGAATCTTTTTGACAAACGCTTGATACATGTGTTAAGCCCCTCGTGGGACGAACCCTGACGAACCCTTTGATCTGCGGTGTCTGGAAGGGACGTTACAGCTGATCTCAAGTTTCCGGGCTTCGGCCCTCGGACGCAGAACACGTGTTTGAACAGCAGTGCTATCATTGTGCGGTTATGAATTTAAGCAATGAAGAGGGACGAGCCCAGCCTGCCGAGGATGACGATATTCAGTTGAGTATTGTCTACCGGCTGTAGTAAACAAAGAGAGGATATAATGGACTATGACGACAGTCCCTTTGATCCCGCGCGGTAGCAGAGAATGCTACTCATCAACACCCAATACCAAAGAGCCGTATCTAATTGTAAACAGCTGAAGTAGACAGATGCTCCCAGACACCGACTCCAAGCAACGAGGCAGGTTGGAGGCAAGCACCAGAGGGTCCCAAGCGGATTACGAGATTGGGATAGTCCATGAGCAAAAATGTACATTTTTACTCGGGCGAAGATATCATGGAAGTGGGCGTTGCGGAGATGGGGGCGGGCGAAAATAGTCTATGATGACAGAGGGGCATCTCGAAGTGCAAATCAAGTTAGCTCGGAAATTGATAATTAATTCCAGGGTGCCCAAGTCAAATAGAGATGACAGAAGAGTGCTTAAACGCGCAGATGAGTCCCTCATTGACGTCAACTAGCGCAAAGAACGACCAAAACAAGAAGAGATGAGGGTCAAGTTGCAGAATAACGATGACGTCAAGTGCTAATGATGTGGGAGTGACTGTACTGTGACTGCTTTGATGCGCAGTCCCTTGCCATCAACGATCAACACAGTGCGCGGATGCGTGCTCGCCTCGAGGCTGCTGCCAGTCTTTTCCTTTCATTTCGCTTCATCCTATATAATCGGCCCCGGAACTTGCATCTGGCATCAACAAATGTCTACCCAGAAGCTACTTGGCCTTCCGTCTATATCCCCTGAGCTCAAACCTATCGTCCCATTCCTTCAGCGCGCAGAGGAACTTAAAAAGCAAGAACCCATCATTGCATACTGGTGTAAGTCCGTAACTTCTTCCTGTGAACGTTAGTACTAAAACGAAACTCTTTTTAGGCGCGTACTATGCAGCCCAAGTTGGCATTGGTTTGAAAGCCCGTGATAGCGCTTCGCGCGATGTCCTATTCAGCCTTCTTGGTGTATTGGAGGATATGAAGAAGGAAATTGGTAGCGTTGATGCGATTGAAATTGAGGCTGCAAGCGCAGCTTTTGTCGAAAACTTTGCCTTGAGGGTCTTTCAAAGTGCCGACAGCGAAGACCGAAATGGTGCTGCGACGAGGTTGGTACAGGGGAATCGTATCTGTTTTCTCACTGACGAGCTCAACAGAATAACCGCAAAGAAATTTTTAGCAGCATCAAACTTCCTAGAAGTGCTCAAGACCTTCCCCAAGGTCGATGTATCCGAATCGGTGAGTGGACACCTACTTTTTCTTTCAGTCTGTCTGACAACCCTATCAAGTACGAAGACAAGATACGTTACGCTAAATGGAAGGCCGCAGATATTTCGAAGGCTTTGCGTGAGGGGCGAAGGCCTGTCGCTGGCCCAGCTGGTCAAGAAGAAGACCAGACACAATCCGAGCAGTATCCTGTACCCTCCGAACAACAACCTATCCTTCCACAGGGCCATATCGAGGCTACGCACCTGACAAATACTCGGCTACCCTCTCCACCCAGAACTGCTCATGACATTCCTTATGGTTCTCCTCCCACGAGTAGACACCGCCGTGAGGGAAGTGGCGGCAGTACACATTTGACACGCGCACCGTCGCCACCTAGACCGAGGAAGAACTGGGTCTCCGATGAGGTCGAAGGAAAGATTTCCCCTTCATCGTCTCCCCCTCGATCCAGTGCTATGAAATCTCCGGGACGTGGAGATAGCCCAGAAGGCAAGAAACAGGTCCATTTCAGTTCCTCTGCCGATGTCGTTCCTTCTACCACCGAATCTCCACCTAAAGTGTCCAGTCCTGCAGAGTCCTATCAAGGTCCTCCGAGCATCTACGCTGCTCCTGCGGACAAGCGAACACCATCACCGCCTTCGAGACCACCAGCTGATGCACCCTATCCGTCAGCTTCGTACTCCCCACCTCGAACAAATATTTATGGGTCCCCGAATCAACATCAACCTCTAAACGGGTACTCCCCACCACAAGCGTACCCAATTGCCGTACCACCTGCGCCAGCAGCTATTTCTCCGCCTCAGGTCGAGTTGACCCCTCAGCTAATCGCAAGGGCCCAGAAGCACTGTAGGTTCGCGATAAGCTCCTTGGACTACGAGGATGCAGAGCAAGCGAAGAAAGAATTAAGAACGGCACTGGCCCTTCTAGGTGGTCTATGAGCATGATTCAACTGTTTATACCTCTCTGAGTTTTTCATTCTTACTTTGGGATTTTGATGCTGGATTCATATTGCATGTATCGCTACACGTTTCACGTTCCGCTTGTATGTATTTTAAATGGTAACCTACTTTGTTCTATCAGGATTCAGAACGGGTCGAGTAGTTGATCGTCGCTCCCAAGGGGGTCCTGGGAAGCGCGCATTTTGATCCGTTGATCTATGAATTCGAAATTCCCGCGCCCTCATTAATCAAACCGAAATCAATGAACGCGATCAGGTCTCGCCAATCGTCCAGCTAAACGCCACTGAGACGAACTCAAAACATCTAATGAACAGAACGTGTTACTACCGAGCGCAATAATTTTGACACAGGACACGCCTTCAGGCCTAGGCCCAGAACGTCTCGGTTAATAAATTTCATCTGCCTCGTGGCTTTTCCTGTGCTTGGCCCGAGGCAGTTAGCACCGACTCACATTTCGCCCACTAGAATCCTGCTAGCCGCCATGATTTTTCCCATGAGGTATAAGCCAAAAGCTCGCATAGACTACAAGAAGTGTGTGCGGACAAACGCAAGCCGCGCCATTGACGCACTTCAGACACACTTGCTCAGACATTCCAACATCTCTGCGTCAGCCTCATCAGTCCCAAGCCAAAAAGGCCCTCTGCCCGATTTGAGATCCTTCCTTCAGCCCTTTCCAATGGCCAACCGTACTAGGATGCGCTCTGGACTCCAGTTATCACTGCCTTTTGTTCTCCAACTTCTCATTTTCGCAGTCGCCGTTTTCGCGGATGGTCCGGCATATCCGAGCACCCGGCCTTATTATCCCCAGCCGACAGAAAGCGATGCCCCTCAGCCCACTCCAGTTCTATGTAAGCCGCAGAGAATACTTATTACCAATTGAGGGCTAATGACTAGCACAGGTGGAGACTCCGAGGTGATTGCTCTTGCTGTCCATGAGATGTAGTTCATGATTCCATTTTATCCACATCATTCGCATTCATTCTGGGAAACCGACATACAACCATTGTCAATTTCATGTGCATTACAGTGTAAGCACCGCAGTATTTGGGCGCAGGAAGACAGCATAAGCCAATGACTTCAATTCTGTAGGCCCGAGTGGATACCAGTGTTGTAAAGGGAGGAACGGACCAATGTGAGTTCGCGTCACTGGGAGCGGTACACCTCTGGAATGGATCTGACGTTTTGTTAGTTGCGCGAGGATACCAGGTGGCGCCATGTGCTAAACAACGATTTCCATTCCTCTCGCCTACGACAGGCTCCTACTAGTACACCTTTCTATCCTGTTTCGTATCTATGAGCGTATCTAAATCTCTTGCAATGGAATGTGTGCCGAATATACCCACAGCAAACTCACATAGAGGCTGACACCTTGACTCGTTCCTCTAATTGTCGTATTTTATCTTTGACAGAAATACCACCGATGGAGGTAGTCGAGGTGGTGCTAGCTGGAGATATCAGCGTCTTAGCGCTCGTTACATCAGCATCGATCGAATGGCCAGCACGAGGCAAACTCGTGTTGTTGGTGTCAACTCGGAGCCAGTTCTGCTGCCCTGTACGCTCAAGAGGCATATCACCAATTGCAGTGCCATTATCTGACAGTTGAGTAGCGCAGTGGCTGCACATCAGCGTTGAATTCGTTGGCATCAAATCTCGTTCTCGACGGAGCCGATCTGTATGAGGCGGCGTACGAACGTTCGCACTGAAAGATGAGGTTCCAGAGTCTGGTATATCGATAACTGAAGCTGTTCTGTAAATTTCCGGGATGGGGGTCTTGATTGCTGCTTCATACGAATGTGGGCCTCCACTTCGCACGGGGGCACCGTGGACTATTTCATTCTCATGCACATCGGCTGATGTTAGTTCAGAAGGATGGAGTCGATGCTGCGGTGTACCAGAAAGATTATCGGAGACATTTTCTCCGCCAAGTACGGGAGGGATTTCCAGAGTAAGGTGCAGTTTTCTACTTCGGTGTCCATCTTCGATGTGTTTGAGCGGGTCTTCCTGTTCGTGACGGGTGCGGGTATCTCGATCTCCGTTAAGGAAGACCGCTGTGAGCATCCGTGTCTTCTCTTTGACTCGAGCAGTGAAAGTCGAGGGCTCACGCGTCCCTGAGCTTCGACGAACTGGGTTAGCCTCCACTCCACATAAATCATTATGAGAGTCGTTTTCTATCGCGACTTCTTCCATGAGTGTTTCCAGGGCCCCTGCAACAGAGTCGGAGTCATAATGACATGCAGAGTCCCCAGAACCGTCGTTCAAAGAAGCATAGTTCGTTTCAGCGCGGTCGCTGTTTTCGTCCTGGGAATAATAGAGACCCGAGAAGCGGGCATACGTCAAGTCCATTCTAGCAGTGGTAATAGCGTGCTGAACAACGTCATCAGTATCATCTGCCACGGAGAGATTCCCGAGCTCAAGGTTCCCGAGTTCATCGTTGTTGCAATCTAGGAATGAATCATCCATATCTTGCTCTCGCCCAGGGAAAAGGAGGGGACGATTTGATAAATTTCTAGTATAGTTCGAACTGGCTGCGTTTTTATGGCCTTTGAAAAGTTGATTTCCTGCCTCCTTTGAGATATGAGAAGCTTTCCCGATCTTTCCGACGGCATTGAATGTCGTAGAACCGGAACCAGTCGTGTTCGAGTCTTCCCTCGACGACAGTTGATGAGCAGACGATAGCATTTGAGAGAGTGTACTAATCGGATGTGACGGAGGCGGATCTATTGATAGGAAACCAACGATTCGAATTGGCAACGTGACCTCTAGGTCGGAAGAGAGGGGAGAACTCGAGTTAATAGCCACGCGAAGGGAGTATTCGACCTCAAAAACTCGTCCGCGAGGAACAGTCAAGGCGTCCATCTATTTTTAAAAATCAATCAGCGAGCTTGTATTACCCAGGCTATAGAACTGACTGGGATCATAATAGAGTGTTCAAATTCAGCGTAATGGTATGGGCGAACACCGAGCCACCATCCTTTAGCACTTGCATGTTCTTTCGACCTGGCTTGTCCAGCTTCTAGCACAGATTCTGCTACCTGCCTGGTTGATGTCTCTGGTTGCCGAGAATCTAGATCAGAATCGAGACTACCGCCTAATGAATGAGGAAAGATGGTAATTGTACGATGCAGGCTCAGCGCTAGTCCTTTGAGCGTTTTGTTCGTGCCATTGTCAACGATGACCTTCACATGACACGCTTGTCCAGCAACCCAGTGCAACCGATGAAGTGAAGCCATGAGTCTGATCCTCCCGGAGTCAGGGTGTTTGGTCACATTCGTTGATACCGTCGCCTGTAATGGACGGACCGCAGTGGATAAGACCGTACTCGGATCCAGCCTTGGCCAAACCTCGATACAACGGTAAAAATGAGCGATTGAGCGGCGCCCAGGCTCATCCTTGATCTTGAGTGAACTACAAACGTGGTATTAGTGATGAGTGTATGGTTAGTGAGCAGCAAGGCGTACATCATAGCAATATAGTTCAATGCAATACCCGATGCAAATTTCAAAGACCCTTTAGCTTGGCCATCGTCGTTCGTCAATGAAAGGTAAAGAGCGAAAGGAAGCTCGTGCTCTCCTTCCACCGCTCGGGAAAAACCTTCTGCGTCGCGTTCAGACGCATAGAGCCCATCCAAGCTCGGTGTAATGGACGCCAGCATCGCAGAACACTGATAAAATATTGATCTAGACTTTTCGCCGAGGCTTTCGAACCCGACTACCCGTATTTTTCCACCAGCGATGAAGATTGGAGCTTCCTTGCGCGTAGCTTTCCTGATAAATATTTTGACGTGGCCGCGAAGATATCCTCCTTGAACGCAAACATTAGTCTGGGGAAGTATATCAACCTCGACTCGAGCCCTTCTTTTCGCCTGTTCTAGTGTGACGTGTCGGTTGAATGCCGCAGATCCAGAGTCCATCCGGATGAGAGCGGCCTCTGATTTCAGTCGAGCATTATGGTTTCCGAGAATCGACTTCAGTTCCGCAGCCGCTCGTGCCGGTGTCGCATTGGAGGTCAGTAGTGTCCCGTGCCGTGCCAAGTTAGGGTCCCCGAGTGTCAGCTGAGGCCGGAATTGTGTGTTGTGCGAGTTATGGTTTTGGGAGCTACCAACACTCGGGTTCATCTTGTAGTTCCGTGAGTCCGCGAGTATTCTTTATCGCGAGTTTTGTACGCTGAGGTTGGCGATTGAGAACAGGCGCGTAGTACATAGAAAACCCAAGATTTTGGCATCAAGCTGATGTCGTCACGAATGTTGACAACGCTACACTTGACGTAAGTACCCTCGATCAGTCCGATCACTTACCAAATTTGACAACGACCGCCCTTCTTTGTCGATCCTCCACGAGATTAGAACGGAAATTTTGATCACTCCTGCTTAGCAACGTTAATTTTTTTCGCCAAATTAAGGGTGATATTGTATTATTAGAAGAAGCGTGGGTTGTGGGTACTACAGAGGAATTAAGAGGTCCATATGATCCTACAAATACATACTGAATATCTGATACAGCTACATTGTGAGGTATACAAATGGTGTCCAAAATGAGATTTCACCTGCCACCGACAACATCGCGGAAAAATCAATCAATACTAGGGATGGGGGAGCCGCTCAGTAGGTGAAGCAACAACATCGCTGATTACCACTCTACCAAAGGCCAAGCTCGACCCTTGTTCTGTCAAACCCTATTTCAAGCCAATGGCCAGCATTAGTTGGGTCGTCGCATAACGCTTCACCCCCAGGACCGGTAAAACCGACACGTTGATACACCTTTCGTGCTGGGTTATTATGTCCGACGTAGAGAACAACAGACTCTTTGTTTGGTTTTGAGAGCAAGCTAGGAAGTAAATGTTAGTTAATCAAAGTGTATATCTTGAGTATATTAGAAGGAACATACATCTTTGTAACATGTCGAACCAACCGCTCCGCGCAGCGCTTGCCCCGCCATCTAGGGTTGGTATAAACTTTAGTTATCGCAGAAACATTTACTGTTTCGCGAGTGACGGCGACAAGGGAGGCAATTTCTTCCTGGGCCCCCGGGCGATTGATTGTGTGCACCCAAATTCTCTTCTGAGCGATCAATGACCTCATTTCTTCCAATGCTTGCTCTCGAGTTATTTCAAAAGGTGGCTACAAAATAGAGTCAGTTGTGACCTGGAACAAAACAGATGTGTGTACCCACAGATGTTAAAGCAAAATCGTAACCCAAATCCGTCAGGGGCTCTAAGTCCTTCTCAGCTGCGAGTCGGAGCTCGTAAGTAGTGTCGCCGAGAACGGTGAACTGCCTGTTCCTGAAAGTCTTCCTCGTGCAGCGAGCATACGTTGCAGAGTAGTATGGATCAGGTTCGCAGGCAATACCAGTTTTCTCCGTCCAAAGCTGGGCGAATGCCCTGGTGATTAACGCTTGAGCGAACACGGAAAAAACCCTCGCTGTGTTGACTTCGGCAACCAGGGCTTGTATCAACGCCTGGAGACGTGGCAGCAGATAGTCTGCATTCTCAGTTAGAGTTACAGATCTAGGTGTCGCGATAAAGATGGGAAGTTTGTTGCCACGCGAGTCCTCTGCGCAAGACAGAATGAAGTCGGGAACGCCGTCTTCGACGCCAGAACTACAGGTGATCCAGAGATTATCCCGTCCGAGGGTTCCGTTTATTTCTCGAGCACAGGCGATGGCCATGTGAGGCACCAGGATATTTAGCTCTTCCTGGTACTCCTTCAGCAATGATGGTTGTGCTGCAAGGAGAGTGATGGGCGAATGGAAAAGACGAGTGGTAATGCGAGAAGAAGTGGAAACGGTGGAAGGCATTGCTCAAAGAGAAACACAAGTGGACTGATAACTCAGTTGGGTAGTGAGGATCTTTTAGTGTCCTCCTTGAGGTTTTAAAGCCCTTGGGCCAGGACAAAAAACTTTGCGCGTTTGCTCATTGCAGGAGCGAATCCGATCTCGAAGAAAGAATTAGATCTCGGAGAACTGATTCTAGAATGAGCATTCCCATTACATGATCTTGCTGTTGAGTTCTTAAAAGGAGTATGCGATATGCCCGACCAATGGTATCGGGCACAGCCAGTATATGGATAGCTGGAATGAGCAGTGGCTGAGATAGTATGCGTGGGAACTTGATGACGACGACCGACTGGTGACTAGCGTTTCCTGTCAGCGCTCTTGGACTTCCGATACCCTCGAGGCTGCATAGACTATTACTCATTTCCATTCGATTCGAACTTCTGGCTTGTCTTCGGTTGACACTAAATGACTCAAGATCGGGCGGTAAGGGTTCACAGCCACCATTCCCAGCGCCAGCCCAAAGATGCCGGAGAGCGAAAGGTCATTTTCAAGGGTTTATTGGATAATCCTCACAGAGTTTTATGGTATAACTTGCATTATGTCTCCATTTCTTAAAGAAATAATGAATGTATCTCAGGCCAGCTGTTCCAACCAACGTCCAAAATACACTTCTAGCCTATCTTGTAGATCTTTTGGACGGTGTGGCCGAGTTTCGTCGGGGTCGGTTTTCCAGCTCTAACAAAAGAAAACGAGCTTCGGATATACCTAATGAGCCTTCAAAACGCAGCACCAAAAAGCGGGCATATCCTGGAGATCCTTCTAATCATCAAGATGCTCTAAATGACGTCGAGGACCCTTCGGCCCTCTCGTTGACTATTACGGAGACCTCGGCCCCGACCCCCATCCTCCAGACCTTGACATACGGCATCAACGCAGTTACTAAACGGCTGGAAGATCAAATCCAGAATTCTCGATCCAAAATTGTCCTCAAATCTGGTAGCGAAGCCACGGCAACAGAAGGAGTTCCCGATCCTATCAGGTACCTCTTCGTATGTCGGGCAGATGTAGATCCACCAATCTTGATCAACCATCTTCCCCATCTCGTCGCGACATATAACACTCTACGACAAAAAGATTTTCCTCCAATAACATTGGCAACCTTGCCTAAAGGGGCAGAACCAACACTTGCTCAACTCATGGGCGTACGAAGACTTGCAGCCCTTGCCATCGGTGTAATTATCTGTCCTTCACCGAAGTCCAGCCACTCACAGATAACTTTACAGGCAAATTCTGGTATCGCACTGGAAAGGCTTGCACCGGTGACTGAATCAATATTACCAGTGACAGCTCCTTGGATATCCACTGCGCCAGCCAGCTCCTACATCCAGACTCACATTAAACAACTCCGAACGACGGCACCTCGCGATATGAAAGCGGCCAAAGAGGCGAGGCTCCAAGGTCGGGCGGCCGCNAAAGCACGCCGTTCAGAGCAGGGAAAGGTAGCTGTAATCANTAAAAGTGCGGTGGATTAGGCCAGTGCTAGAAGCCTNCATAGCGNCTAAGTAATGATTTTCTTCCTTCAAGCTTCTTGAATAAATGAGTCCGCGACAAGCGCAAAANTGTTTTTCAACATAGCTTNTNANAATGAGTCTGGCTGTCGGACTTGCANTTAGTTGANTACAGTGGATCACTGGAGTGTAACTGCTGCGCCTCAGCCGCTTACCTCCCCGAGTGCTTGGAATGCAAACGCGAGATGGNACATTTACCACGTGCATTGTCACANCAATGATCGGCGCTCTATCGTAGGGTGAGTACTAGTGATGGATGCCTCGAGCTCTTGACCTCCCAGATGCTCATCGCCATTGTGGGCCCCAGATTTTCTGGCAAATCTGCCATCGAAGAATATCTTGCATCAAACAAAGGCTTTGTTTCCCTTCGTCTGAGTTCTGGTCAGTCNGAAANCGGGAGCNCTGCAACTGACGTCGAGGTATGCTGGGCCTTACGAGCGCTTGTTGTGNATGCACCTCATCTCACGAGACAAGCAATAGAACGACAAACTACGCTCATCATGGACNAACTCGCCTGATCCNCCNCCCGAAGACTTCAGCCACTATTCAACGCCACCGAACAGGGCTACGTCTAAACACCTCTCCTTCCTTTCTTTAAGCCCTCTCACATCACACGTGCCATGGGCGGAGGATTCATCCGAACCATTGAGCTTTCCGAGCCCGACCGCAATGCTGGAATACGTTACGGTCAACTGGAAAGATAATTTCGTGACAACAGATCTCTGTACACGCGATCTAGTGGAAAAGTTCATAAGACGTCCATTCTTCATGCTCATCAGCGTGGACGCGCCCTTACTAGTTCGTTACTCTCGGATACACAGGTGCGTACGAAAGATCGATGTGTGCTGTTTTCTGATATGTTTTTAGTATAGAGGAGAAATCAATTGAAGCTTTTCTGCGAGAAAACGACGAGCTAGTCTTCGGGAACAGCGATGACGGTAGATTTAGCCTCTCTTCGCTCCGGAGTTTCCAGGACTTAGTGGATATCCACATCAATAATAACTTCGATGGAATCTCGGGACTTTATGCGCACCTAGAAAAACTCAATCTCTTGGATCCCCAACACTTACGCCCGACTTGGGATGCATATTTCATGGTAAGAAAACATATCGATCGTGGTTCTCTGAGGTTTTGACAAGGGNGTTTAGACTTTAGCCTCTTTAGCGTCAAGAAGGTCTAATTGCATGAAACGGCGTGTCGGAGCTGTGCTTGTTAGGGATAACCGCATTTTGGCCACGGGGTAAGTCACAGGACGCTGAACGGAGCCGGGAGCTCAGAATCAACTCAGCACTTTCCTACTAGGTATAATGGAACGCCACGAGGATTGAGAAATTGTAATGAGGGTGGCTGCAGACGCTGCAACGGCGGCTCCGCCTCTTTCTCTTACCCTGAAGAATGCGTTTGCCTCCACGCAGAGGAGAATGCTTTACTCGAGGCAGGCCGGGAACGTGTCGGGACCAATGCGGTGCTCTACTGCAATACGTGAGTTATGGGTTTCACTTGAAATTTTATGATGGCACGAGCTGAATGAATCGCCTTGATCTGGTTCCGTTAGTTGCCCATGCTTGAAGTGTACAGTAAAAATCATCCAAACGGGGATCAAGACGGTTGTGTACAATCTCAGCTATAAGGTGTACGTAGGACAAAGTCTCGGACACTTTATGAACTTATACTGATGGTACTCTAGTGACGACGCCTCAGCACTGCTGTTCCAGCAGGCTGGAGTAGAACTACGGCGGTTTGACCCGACCCAGAGACTACGTCTCTCAACTGCGGATGATAATCTGGCTCCTGGTACACTTTTATTATCACCTGACCCCGAACCAAATTAGAGTAATGAGCCCTAATAACCTGCCGCAGGCCGATCTATTCTGCGGCTGAGATACTCAATATTGATTTTACGTTATCTACGATATCCCACTCCTTGTTGAATATGAAACCCATGACGGGATGATCTCTAGTATACGTCGCAGTCAGAACGAGCCAAACCGCGTCGGCATTCTGGGAATTAGCAGCAGAGTACAATCGCCTAGCAGTTTGCTGTAATTCCGGGTTCGCGCTGCGGCTGAGAAATCTGCGAAAGAGTACCAGAACATCCCAGAATGAACGTTCATGAAGACGGACGTCTTCTAGGGCTGCAGCCATGGTATTGAGCAAGGATCGATAGAGCCTATGGGAATATGTGTATGAGGATTCTGTTCCGATGGCACCTTCTCCTCTCTGAATCAAAGCACTCGTCGAATCCCCGGTTTGCAGCTTCGTGAGAAGGACCTTGAATTTGGGCCAAACGTCATCCCAGATCCTTCTAAACATGAATTCGCCATTGTAGGTTGAAAGCGCTTCGATCAAGGAAGCAGCAGCGCTGACAACAAATGTTTCTTGGTCGTCAAGCCTGTTGAGAATAAACGGCCAGGCCGAGTGGATGGCGGGCATGAGGGCTGAAGAGGGTAAATTGGGGACCGAGGAGGCCAGCAGTGTGAGTATACGAGCACGAATTACGGGGGAGCCGTGCGTCAGGAAGTAAAGGGATCGTGAGACCATTTGTTGGGTCAGAGCTTGAGTTGGTGTTGGAGGAGTCTCTTCACTTGGGTTTGCCGCGTTCGCCATGGTCTCCATTTCTTTCTCTTCGTCCACTTCTTCCTTGGGCTCACCCCACGCTCGCCGAGGTGCTGGGCCATAATCTTCGACTTCCTCCTCCGCCTCGGCTGGTGTCTCCTTTCGCTTGCGATACCATTCAAAAAAGCTAGTCAAATCTGATAATCGTGCGTAAGCTGAAAAGGCGGCTTCCTTCTCCGGCTTCACTTCCAGCGATGAATCACTCCTGAGAACCTTCGTCACTTCCACGAGGACATTAACCAAGCCTTCTACGAGGACATCGTAGCCATGGAACTCGTCAAGGCGATCGAAACATTCCTCTACCACATCTCCTGCCTTCTCGACCACGTCACTCCCTACGAGTCGTACAAGTAAAACGAGAACCTGCGTCGCGTCTACATCTAGCCAACGTCGCGTGAGTCTGCGCGAAATCGCGTCAAGGGCATAATCAAAATTAGATAAGAGGAGATTGGCTGGTGAGGCATAAGATGTTGCAATGGTCATGAATTGCAGACTTGCAAATGCGGTTGATGCAAGGAATGGAACTTGTGAGACGAGGGAGTGAAGAACAGGATATAGGATGTGGATGAAGAGAGAGGATGAGCGAGATTGTAGTATTCCAACACAGACAGTTATGGTCTGTAGGGTTAATGCGTGGTGATTAAATGGCTGATTAGTGTTTTCGTTCATCGCGACTGGGGTTGATCGGATAATTTTGAGGTTTTCGTGAAGTTGATGTATACCGGTTTTGCGTTCAATGAGTGAGGTATCGGATAGATCCTGAACCGCATTCGTCGAGGGCAGTGGTGCCTCGGGACCGTCAGCGACGCGATCCCATAACTCGGGAAGTGTGCGAGCAAGCGATCGTGCCAATTTATCCAGTCGTTTCGTTGATTGAGGCTTCATGTGATTGATGCTCTCTTCCGAAAATAGATCGATACCTGCAAGTCCTTCCAGCAGACGACAAGCACACCACATAGCTGCAACGGCATTCTTACCGGTGCCACCCTTCCCTATCCCAATGAACCACTCAATGGAGTACAGACACGTTTCACCTGCTGCTTTTCCAAGTGCACGAAACATCCGTTCCACGGCTTGGAGAGTAGCCATGCTCAAGCTCTTCAATTGAAGGCTCGGGAAGACCGTGGTTTGTGGAGTGTCCGGATTGTTCTCGAGCATGAGCCGTTCTGCAGACGTTTGAACCACGGTAAGTGGTGCTTCCGAAAATTCAAACACGGACAGCAAGCTCCATCCCCATTTCTCAATGCCACCCGTTGGACCAAGAAGCTTACCAATGCCTTTGGCTATGGCCGATGAGGTAGTGGGAGGAGCGTCATCTGAGGCTGCCAGTTTGCAAACCGCTTCCATCAGACCGCTTACGTGCTGTACTTTGGTCTCCTCCTGGATCGATATAAGGCGAGGTAGGGATGACAGATACTCGCTTGTGAGGCGCATCAAAGTCTGCAGCAAAATTGCATGTGGTTGGTATTCGCCCGAAAGCAAGAATAAGAGGTGTGATTGAGCTTGAGCTGATACAGAATCAAAGGATGAGTTTGATAGTGAGAGGAGAAATGCAAGCAGTAGAGGTTGGGTCTGCGGTAGTGTCTTGGGGGTTGCCTCAAGAACATGTCGAGAAAAAGTGGCCAATGCACGAAGGGCAACAGGGTTCGGATGATTTGTCAAGGAATGTAAACTATTGAGGGCGATATGAAGCTGGGAGGTTGTGCCCTTCAACCAGGACGACGTTCGCGTAGTTTTCGATTGTAGACCTGGCTTCTTTGCATCGCCGGGTTCTGTAGCAGAGGGAGTCACAAGCTCTGCAAGACTTTCCAGATCATCTACAGGTTTCAAAGCCCCCTCTGCTATGCAAATATCGTCTCCAACAGTTTTAACGATGGCAGTTTGCATGATCTGCAGTGTCGCTGCTACGGTTTCGCCGTAAGCCCATTGCTTCTCTATCTTGGAGCCAAGAGCAACCTTGGACATAGAGCTAATAACACCTGGAAGGACCATAGGAAACACCTCATCCGATGCATAGATTTCCAATAAAACTCGGAGCACTGAGAGGGACGATTTCTGCAATGAGGGTGAACGTGATTCCGAGTTCGAAATAGTGGCGCTGAGGGTTTGACCAAGGATTGGTGTGAAATGTGGCGAGCGGGCATAGCTCTGAAAGTGGGCCAGGCGATCCCTGGCTTGCCGGGATTTCATTGGGGATAAAGAGCCGACATCTCGTTCATGAAGGAGGATGTAGAGGCATTGAGCAGCGGCTTCCTTGACTTCATCATCCCTCTCTTTTCCTTTCCCCTTGTTTGCCATTCCTCCCAAAACGGAACCACAAAGCACGAATATTTGCTCCCATATCGCAACCTCGCAATGCCACCACCAGCTTTCCGACAGATAGCCAAGGACGATGAAGAGTTTCTCAAGAATCTGGTCTGGTATAACCGGAGGCGAGTTGCGTTGAAGGATCGAGGATAATGGGAAGAAGATGTAGGAGACAAGTGAAGGAGAGAGTTCAGGGAGATCTGACGAATGGGAAGATAGGATTGAAATGAGATCGTTGAGGTGCCTCAAGCAAGTCGGGATCGTGGACGGCGTAAGACCAGATGATCCCAGAAGGGCCACACACGTGGGTTTGACCTAGGAGTGTCCGTCAGTGAATAGTAACCGACGGTGAAATACGCGAACTTACAGCTGCAAATAGGTTGCTGGACATTCGAATATTACCACGCAAAGAAAGGCTATGGCATCACTACTAGCGGTATGTGTGTGAGTATCGGCGATATCTGCAAGAGTTACGGCATACCAAACTGACTTGTGCGTTTAAGCCTCTACGACGCGTCGGATGAGGAAAGCACCAAGGCATCAGCTGGGGCACTCGACCTCGAAAAGGGGGTCACTGATGTCCCAAAAAGTGATTGAGATGACTAATCGATTTGTGGAAGACGGCAGGGTTGCAACTCGTGGGAACACTTCTTCACGTGTAGATCATCGCAGCAATCATCGCGTATTTCTTCCGAGGCTTCTCACGAATTTCCAAGAATAGTACAACGACTCTTTTTCTTGAAAGCCGACTGCTATCATGTCCTAGAAATTTCACGCCAAGCAACATGCACAAATACGAACACAGTGCCCAACCACAAATATCGCGTCCTGATTGAGGCATCAGCTTGTATGATCCGTTCCATTTCTTATTTTTGGGTGTGTAGAGAGATTTTCCCCTCACCGATTTGTATTCTGACTCGTACCACTTAGGTTCCGTGATGGCACTCTAGGAAACAATTCTCTCTTCCTCACGAACATGCTACAACCCTGCACCTTCCTCTATCGTTGTCAGCTTTACATCCTATAATAATATCTCTCCACAAATCTACGACTCCAACCACCTCCTATAGACCAAGAAAATATGACCCAAGAAATTTCGCATATCTTACTCGTAGATTCGTACTGCTCCTTTGCGTACAAGTGAGAGTTTTATAGGTTTTTTTGTTTACGATCGCTGATCTGTTCTTCGCAGCCTTGCCGCCCTGTGCAAGCAAGCTATACCATCCTCAGTTCTACATGTCATTAAAAACGATACCCATGCCGTCCAGGATTTGATACCAGTCCTTCATCAATTTTCTGCCATCGTTATAGGCCCTGGTCCTGGATCTCCCGAAATTCCCAGCGATATCGGTGTTGTTCGGGATCTCTGGAAAGTGGCAGAAGAGCACACTATTCCCATCTTTGGGGTATGTCTGGGACTACAAAGCCTTGCGATCGAGCATGGAGCCAACCTACGTCGACTTAAAGCCGTGAAGCACGGTCAAGTGTCTGTTGTTCAACACACAGGCGATGAAATTTTTGATGGCCTAGGCAAAGCTGAAGTGGTTCGATACCATTCGCTCCACGTCAAGCTGGAAGAGGGGGGAGCAATCAGAGAGCTCGCTTGGGCAGAGGATGGGGAGAATGGCAAGGTCATTATGGGTATAAAACACGCATCCAAGCCGTTTTGGGCCGTCCAATTCCACCCCGAATCTGTTTTGACAGATGGCGGAGGGCTGAAGATAATCGCGAATTTCTGGAATTTGGCACAAGCCTGGAACGCTCAAAATCGCCCTTCATTCATTTCTCCATCTCACATTCACCTCCCCAACTCCCACATCTGGCCACGCGCCCACCAACGCTCTTCACGGCACAAACCCACGAAAGGCCTCGGAACCGTAAACTACACCTCCATTGAAGTTCCTCATCTCAGCATCACCCGTCTATGCGAATATTTAGGGGCAAAGGATAGTTCTCGACGCTTCGTTTTTTTGGACAGCGCTGCAAATCCTGGACGTTTTTCTATCCTGGCTTGCCTAGGGGATTCCTCTCCCCAAGTCACGCACTACGTAAACGAGAGCTTCATTGAAGTCATGACCCGAAGCTCAAAGCAACGCCATGATCTCGCCGGGTCAGACTTTTGGACTTGGCTTGACAAGTATCGCGAATCACGAAAAGCCACTGGTGGCGATACCAGAGTCCCATTCTGGGGTGGTTTTGCGGGATGTCTCTCTTACGAGGCAGGCCATGGAACATTAAACATTACTCCGCCAAGGAGAGAAGACCACCGTAACGGTAATCATCCAGACGTTAACCTTGTCTGGGTTGATCGCAGTGTTGTTATCGACACCACATGTTCGAGGGTTTGGGTGCAATCTCTCCTCCCAAACGACGACCGATGGATACATGAGACTGCAAGCGCGATTGTCTCTCTGCCGCGAGGAATTGAAGAATCGCCCACTCCGCCTCGTGAAGCTACCGTCAAATTCCCAGATCATGCGCAGTACATCAAAAAAATCGAACGGTGCCAAGAATACCTCTTTTCTGGAGACTCGTATGAACTATGCCTAACTGACCAAACTCGCATTAACGTGTCCAAACAAGCTGCGGTTTCCACATGGGAGCGATATAAACTTCTGCGGACAGTAANTCCTGCGCCTCACGGGGCGTATCTGCGGCTACATCCAACGACCTTCCTCTCGTCCTCTCCAGAACGCTTCCTCTCTTACTCTCGTTCGCCTGGCACAGTATGTCAGCTGCGTCCCATTAAAGGCACAGTACGCAAACTTCCACACATCACCCGCGAAGTCGCGGAAGAGATGTTGGTTGGAAGCCGAAAAGAAATCGCGGAGAACTTGATGATTGTCGACCTTATTCGCCACGACTTGCATAATGCAGTAGGCGAGAAGGTGACGACCAGAAAGTTCTGTGGCGTCGAGGAGTACGAACATGTATGGCAACTTGTTAGTGTCATTGAAGGATCTTTGCCGGATGGGACAGCAGCGGAAATTGATGATGCTTTGGGTTGGGAAGTTCTGAGGAGAAGTTTGCCGCCTGGTATGTGACACTACTTTTTTGATTCCCAAGCAATGTTAATTCTGATATCTCTTACCAACAGGTAGCATGACGGGAGCTCCCAAGAAACGCAGTGTTGAGCTTCTCCAATCTATCGAGAGTTGCGAGAGAGGGTTATATTCCGGTGTGTTCGGATATTGGTGTGCTGGAGGTGGTGGAGATTGGTCGGTCACCATCAGGAGTTGTTTCCTCCACGACTCAAAGAAAGATGGTGATGAGGAATGGGTTGTCGGCGCTGGCGGTGCTATCACTGCGCTCTCTGATCCTGAGGCTGAATGGGAGGAAATGAATGCGAAGCTCAACGGCGTCCTTCGTGGTTTTGGGGTCTCATGCTGATCTAATGACAAGGCTTCAACGCACTGTCATGAACGCGGAAGATATAGAAAGTAGACTATACCTCTACCTAATACACTAGCAACTGGTCGCCTGACCTAGAGATCCGCTGTAGCACCTTCAGACGGTCGACATATCACAATTGCTCTTTGATGACCATTCTTCATCAGAGGGAAGTATAGTTGCAAATGATTATCGCACAGTATGTTGTGATGTCTTCTCTGTTTCATTCCCGTCTCCAATTTGCGGGCAAGATCCTCCTCTCATGCGGTCTCAAGCCTCCATTGATAGGCCTCTCTCCTATTTCTCAACAATCAATTATCTAGGGATCAAAGACATCTCTGCATCGCTTTTTTATTCTTTCTGGGATGTTCGCTCACTATAGGCTGTGCCCTAGATCCACCGTGGAATATAATGCTGATCGCCCAACAGCGTACTATAACTTTCTAAGCCTTGCCGTTGGATCCTACCAACTAAACACTCCCATCATCACAACAGCTCCGCAAGGCACTTGACCCGTTCCGAACTCGAGATATATTTTGAGTGTATATAACGGCTTGTGGTNGCCTCGTGCACATCGTTTACGGTCACTTCCCGGGCGCCCTTTGGGACTTAATATATCTAGACATCATCGGAGACTTTCCAACCTTGACCCTGTTCCCCATTCTCTCTCTTGACTACTCCCGTCGTCATACCTCCCCCAGCCCAAATCTGAGTTCGCCCGCGCCAGGCGCCCGCCTTGAACCGAGTTTCGAGCGATGATAATCATATCCGAGAGGTAAGTGCCGAATACCAGGTACCTCCACAACACAGCCCCTAATAATCGCCATGCGCCTAGCGAATCGCATTCACTGAAATCGTCAGAAAGCACCGCAAGCTTGTATTTGGAGCCTCCTTGCCACAAGCATTCATTGTCGGAAGGAGGATTGAGTGGAAATGGGTCGTCGATTAGTCTCAATACTGGAGCGAGGACGCCTTTGCCTCCTTCACCGCCTTTAAGTTCTCATCCGCTCAGGAACCTATCACAGCCTGCCACTCCGCCAGGGTTTGTCCTTTTCATTTTCCCAGAAGCGCTGGGTCGTTGCCAAGTGTTCTTGACATATCATTCTTGCGATAGGTACCTGGAATCGAGACGACCAGCAACATCCATCACATATTCCTTCGCACCTCAAAACATGCCATCCAATAGTATGATACTTTCCGCACCAGCGTATATCGACGCACCACAAGAAGCATATTATATCACTGTGAACATGAATTGTTTCACGCCCTCGTCTTATATTACGACTATTCGGAGTGGATCTTGGGATGGAGAGACGATAGGTGACTTCGAGTATGTCGCTGATTGCTTTGGTGCTTCTGCAAGCTGATTGATAGACGTGTGTCCCGTGCAGGATGGGATTGACGACACCGAAGAGCCAATGTAAGGTTTTTACGAGGGGAAGGGAGTTTTCATTGACGGATTTGCTGGAGACGAGCTATAGGCTTGTCAAAACTGTATGTTATTGGCATTCCAGGATCATGAAATTGCTGAAGCTGATCACTGTCTTGCTCAGACCTTCACATGGAAAATCATGGATATGGAAAAGCATATGTTGTATTGGGATGATTCAAGTGGGGTTCTAACAGTGAGAACTTGCACTACAAATGTCCAACGGGAGGCTAATGCCACTTCCATAGTGCTATTCATCAAAAGACAGGGTACAAGGACATCTACTCGCAAAATTCATCCCTCCTTCCCAACCACGAAAAAACGGCCGGTCACCAGAGCTTACAAGACTTGAGGTGCTACCTACGGGTCACGACTTCATTGATGATATCGTCATATCGGTATTGGTGATTGAACGGCTTAGAACAACTCCAACGATACCAGCTTTCCACTGAAATGTAGTTAGTTTGGCGTTATTGCATGCATTTGTATTTAGATATCCCATTCCTCGATTTATGTAGTTGTAAGGACATTGTGTACAATTATAATTTATAACACATTTAGGCCATGAGTGCAATATGTTTGAGTTCGCTGTCCTCGATGATCAGTCGAGGAATGGCTCATGAAGAGATAGGTACCCACTTTGAGACTTGTTGTCCAACTTTCATTGGCTCATAGACCGCATCTTCCAGGTCATCGTTGCCAAGGTTAATGTGCGTGGCGCGCAATTCTTTGGCCCGTTTCACGAGAGTGGGAATAGGGACCAGATCAAAGTCGGAAGACAGGTGCCAGAAAAATGTTGAAGATATACGGATGAGTGGACGGTCAGGGAAGTCGGCTTTACGCTTGGCGATTGTCTAATGAAAAGTATGAGAAAAGTGAAAATTTGAGGGTGTAACAGCTATACTGACAGCGACTGTATTCTCATTCACCACGACCTCGTGGAAGCCGGCTTTAATGAGACCACCGGTAAGATGTTCAAGCTGTTTGCCGGCTTGAACAAGCAAATTGTTCCCCGGTGGAATACGAACTGGAATTCGTTTACCGGTGTTGCGGGCCCAGATGTGTAGACCTGGGTAGCGCGAGCGGCCGTGGATGGTGAGGAAGTTGAGATCAGAGTGGAAGCCAGCTAGGATGGTATCCTTCTTGCCATACTTGACAAGATCCGAAGCTGTTGGTGCAAGCAGGTGAGGACTATTTGTGATTTAGCGAGAAAGTCTGACTAGAGAGGTGAGGGCTTACCCGTATTTGCCAGCATCTCGGAAGGTTTCTGCAGGTAGACCCAGTCCAATCGCAGTCATGTCGGCGAGATCGGCGACGCTAATTGGGAAAGTTAGGTACAATTTTTTGAATATATATGGCTTCTGCGTACGCAGTCCTCATGGCTTTGCCCCATTGCTCCATAGTTGGCGACCAGCGCTTCTTAATCTCCTCGTCCTGAGGGATGACGTTGGGTGCATTCAACTGAGGGAATTGCGTCTCGTAGGGCGGACGCTCGACAGGCATCTTCCAGAAGAACCTACATTTCGGATCAGGCTGATGGGCAGAGATGTCCAGAGGCCTCTCAGAAGGCTCGAGTTTCTCTATGATCCGAAGACACGGTTCGTCTACGGCGCATTTGGGCTTCTCGGTATTTTCAAGGGTGACACCGATCTGATAGCTGAGCTCAGGTCGTTCGTCTTTCTTGAGTTCAGCCTCAGGCTGAGCAAAGTAGTCCTCAAGCAAATCGAGAAAACGCGAGTTGTCGTCTTCAGAAACCCGTGAGTCGTGCAAGACGAGAGCGCCATAGACGATCAGCGCGTCTGCCGCCTGGTAAAGAGAGTTTGATAGAGTTGATGTGAGTCAAGGTGAGTGATACGAACCTTTTTGCATTCCCGGATGACAGCTTCGGAGTTGCGAGGCTCCGAGAGGAAAAGGTCGAGGTCAATGACTGGGAGGTCCATTGAGAGATCCATGGGCGAGGTAAAGAGGGAGAGTCAGAGTTTGTTGGAAGGCTGCCATATAAGCAGCTTCGGGAGGACTTGCCATATGCCTCTGGACGTCGAAGCCATGTGCCAGGAATAAGCACAGCCACAGACGCGAGCTCGGATGGGATTGCCTTTTCCGGTCCCCCTTATAATCTCCCCACAGCTAGCACATCCTTGACTCACGCTACACACGCTTTCCACACTCCTACCACCATGATCAAGGTATATCCTCCTCATAGCGCTTGTTTCTGATACCCCTTCTCATCTACTGCAATAGATATGGAGCATGAAGAAAGACGAGAACGCTGCGGCGAAGAAGAAGCCGAAGACCAGCGCCGCCCAGATTCGAGTTCAGAAAGGTACGTCCCCGAGTCTCTGTTGTGTGGCTCGCGCTTATTGAGGGCATGCAGATCTGACTGAGCTTGATCTGCCATCGACGATGAAGACGGTGTTCGCTAATCCCGCTGATCTCCTCAACTTCGACTTGGTCATCACTCCCGATGAAGGTCAGTGCTGCGCGAGTAGTCGAT
>JANIEX010000651.1:0-23739 GCA_027627405.1 Leucocoprinus birnbaumii
GGACCCGGCGAATGACCGGACAGACAGTGAAGGCGAGGAGATGAACCCCGAGCCGGCCCAGATACAGCTCGACGTTCCCGACGTAGCACCATCAATAACTGCCGCCACACTAGACGTAGCTGCACTTCATATCCCACCCATGATCCCGTTCATTAACCGCCAAACGCTCAAGGACCTGGACTTTAACGAGATCATGCACAATACCCCCCTTCGTGCGTATTTACACTCGGCATTGTGGCGAGGTGCTCAACGGCGATTGCGCAGGTCATGATATTTTGTTCGATTCCGCGCTCCAGTTTAGACCCGCGGGGCATCGTCGGAGAAGGGAATACGTTGAACGCTACTGGGATGCAGTGTCTCGGGAAATCGAGTCGGGATGTACTTGTGTTTCGTACGAGTCTTCCACTCGGAAATATATCCCTACCGCCGCCTGCGTTTGCAGTCATGCCCCTACCCCCGCTGACGCCGCCCTTCCGTTTAACGTGCCGCCATCTACTATCACAGTCCGCGCTCCGCCTCGCGTTCGCGCTCTGCTCAACGAGTTTCTAGAAGTGCTTTTGCATGTGATACAGCCGCTTTCCATGCTCTCAGGGCCGTACGTGAACCCCGACTTCCTACACGCCCCTATCCAAGAGCATGCCCAACAAGCAAAGTACATTCGGTCTCTTTTTGACCCTGATCTCATCGAGCAAGAGCTCAAAAAAGGTGTTTTTGATCCATCTGGCCTATTCGAGGTGATAGGGGCAACGCTTAAAGCCCACTGCGCTCCAATGCGTGACCTTGCCGTAGACAGCATGGTCGAAGCGGCTAAGGCCTGTGCACCAGGCTGCAATGCGACAACACGAGATGCCGTAAAAGTTATCCGAAATTGTCTGGAAATTCTAGAACTCATGAAATTGGTAAGTCTTGTGTGGTATCTTACGGTGTGGCACGACAATGTAAACTTTTACGTCTAGGACATCGCCAATCACCAAATGCAAACTCTACGACCCTTCCTCGTATACAGTTCCGGCTCCTTCGAGCGTAAGATGCTGAGGAGTCGGCGAAGCATAGACCCGTCGCTCCCGGTCACCAAGGAATGGCTTCGGTCTACGCATGACTCTTTCTCTTCGCAGACCGAGCCGATTAACCATCCACTCAGACCTCTCGGTCTCGACTACGCCTCACTCGGCAAGAAGCATCAGCTGTACGTTTCCGTGGTCCGAAGCATTGTGGACACGGTGTTCAGTCCTCCATCATCCTCTTCTACTACTTCTTCCACGAATCTCCGACCCTCCCCCCTAGAACGCCCCTTCCCCTCCCTTCCAGAAACACTCTACCTCGATTCAGCACGTATCCAAAATCATACGTCCGAAATTACGGACACTGTCGCATTATGGATGTTTCTCCTCCTCTACCGACAGCTCGCCTCGTGCTCGAGCCAAGGCAAGTATCAGAAGGAACGCGTAGACGAGTTTGCAACAATCCTTAAACAGGAGATTCGAGCGATCGGACCTAGAAGCCTCGGCTCCTGCTTTCTCAAAGATACAGATACCGCTCTAAATATCTCTGCGTCCACTGGATCTAATCAGAACCCGGCGGCCGATAAACTTAGGAACGCGGTGGATGATGTTGTGCTACAGGTCGCGCGTCGAGCAACGAGTGTCCAACGGGATCGGAAAGTTGTCGAGACCGTATCACCGCCGCCTTGTGGGACCGGTGATGTACCTGATGAACGTACCGTCTCGGTCGCACGAAAATGGGTGCTCACTAACATGAAAACTGATTCATCGCTAAGGAAGCTTCTTCATGGGCGGTTGAAGAAAGTGGTGTTTGAAAAGGTTCTTGCCGAGGTTTATCCTGCGCGCGCGGAGGCAGCGTTGGAGAGAATGATGGGCCAGGAAATCGAGGGTTGTGGTGAGGTATTCGGACCATCGCGAGATGTCCTTTCTTCGTTACCGAGATCGCCTCTACCGCTTTTTGAAATGAAGAGGCCGGAACCGGTACAGAGTTGGGGGAATGGATTGGAGTTGTTGTCGGATGAGGTGCAATCGCTCGTGGACAAGATCTCGTTATTGGTTCTTGTGCATTTCAACGCCTACCTTCCATTATATGAGAAGGAGGAGTTCTTGCAGGCCGTCCTCTAATCAGGTACGCCGGCTCTGCAATAAAATATTCTCGGTCCGGTTTGCACTCTCCACTCGGGCTTTCTCATCGTTTGTGGACTGGCTGTCGATCTCTTACTTCTCTCATAGTATTTATTTCGCAAAATACCCATTTCTTCTCCTCAAACCGATTTATCTTGCATTTATTCCCCTTCGACTTTCTGACCGGAAACGGGTGCCGAATTCCAGCACTTTTTTGTCTCGCTTCATTTTCATCTTCGGCTTTCGCTTCTTGACCGTACGCCTGACACCGCCTATCGGATATACGTACCCTTGGGATTATTGGGACTACGTACAGGAGATGATTTAAACGATTACCAGGCCATTCTCTCACTTCTTTCCCGTTCGTACTCCGAGGAGAAACGCCACAGTAGAATGAACTCTGGATCGCATCGAATGGAGTCACTACTAAAGTTTCCACTACTTACTTAGGCTGTGGCTTATTTTAGGTGCATCCGCAAACCCGCTGCGGCCGCCAAACACTACGAGACTTGTTGTCACATTGTATGTACGTAGTGCGTACTTCTCTTGAGGTTTGATAATCCCTCATCGTAATCGTATCATCGTTCTTCTGGCTGTTCTCAAACGTGCGCGATCCTTGAAGGTTTCAAGACTTTTTATTAACTTGATGGTTCAGGCGTGCGTCGTGCCTGTTAGAAGGAACGCGAGAGTTGACACCGTGAGTGAGGTCTCTTATGGGCCAGTGGTGGACCCGGGAGCGGTTTTATGAAAGGGAAATCTGTCACGGTGGACTCATTGAGTTTAACGAGCCTGTCAGTAACCAGAAATGATATTATTATTGTACCGTGACCTCTACTGCTGAACAGCCTCCGAGACTTGTAACCTGCATACTTGTGCTAACCTTTCGTCATCTTTTAATTTTGAAGAAAGCTGTGACGAGTTCTTTAATATAGGTTGCTGATCTCTCCTGCGAGTTGTGTGACAGCGGGTTAATAGCGCCTAGATGTTCATCAGATTTTGATTGTTCTAGGATATGATTGGGTGACAAAGGGCCAAGGCTCGTGGATCGTGGTTTTATTAATTTACAATATGGGACGACGCGGTGCCGCAGCGGTTGCGCTGGTGGAGTGGGTGTATAGATACAAAGGCCAGAGTAGTAAAGTGGTGTCGTTATCTCATTTCATTTCTTCATCTTTTCAGTTAGCTAGTTGACTGATGTAGTAGGTTGCTTGTTGGGCTACGACGGCCGATGGATGGATAGATTATCGTTTCAGTTAGCTTGACTAGTAAGTTTGGAGCTTGAACTTTCATATCATTCAGAGAAAGCTCTTCAATTCATCTCTTGTCTCCTTCATCTTACACAGCTACTTATAAGAGCTGTTGTGAAAATTTGCAGGCTTGTAGTGCGCATATGAACTCCGCTTCACCTCCTGACGTTGTCCTTGTTGAGCAGCTAAAACAGCCGGGAATTTCGCAGAAGGAGACTAAAGTAGCAATGTATTTAATTATTAGATGTCTGATTTATCAGCTTTCGTTCATTGAGTGGGTCGTTCAGGAATCAAAGAGTCGCTTCTAGTAGTACGAAGGGGGTGCCTGCTATTGTAGTAGGTTCAAGAATTTTCATTTCGTCTAAGTTAAGGGCTAAAGTGTCATTGTAAGTAGAGCGACATTGTAAACCAATCGGCTGGCACGTTCTATTCTCAGGACCGCTGTTCTCGCATCGAGGCCGCTTCAAAAAAATAAATGAAATAGCCTAGGAGAAGATCTGCTTGGTGGAAAGTTAACCCTCCAGGTTATTTGATGCGCGAGAATAAACGAATAATGCTTATCACCACCAGAGCGTTTAGGTACTTTTGGCGTCTCGCTGGTGGTTGCCAGCGCTTAGATTGGTCGTAAGTAGTTTACGGGGCCGTCTCGACTACAGTAATGCTAGCCTGTCCGATATCGGCACCGTAGAACGAGTGCGTTTTAGTGTGTCTTGTTTTTTCCTTTTGGTGACTGGTGCGTCGTGGCGGCGCTCGAAAGGCTTTTTGCTAAAATTGTTCTTGACGTTTCATTTCCCGAAACCAAGTGTTCGCGACCGAATTGCCATAGATAGTATGTGTTTTTGGTATTTCATTTCATTGATGGGAGCGCGGTTACAATAACATTTGTTTGTTCTGCCGAGTTCTGAGAAATTGGGGTGGTATATGGAATTGGAAGATGGTTTGAAGGTAGTTTCGTGAATTCGACTTCTCTGGGGCGTTCGGTCCTGTCGGCAGAGGTGAGTATAGTAGTGGTCTTGGCCGCGGAATTAGTACTGTGGGGTTGATTGACTACTCCGATCTTTGTGTGTGTGGTGATTTCATCCATGACCGGGATTTTCTTCTGTTCGGGTCGAGCTGCCTGCGTAGTAAATTTGGGAGTAGTATTTGAGGTACTGCTTTGACCACCGACACGCTCTCGATGAATGGCATTTCCACAAGGCGAATGACAGGCGTTCGATATGAATGTGGAAAATGTCCAGTGAGATGGATGTAGACGCCTTGGCAGCAGCAAAGCAAAAAGCCGAAGAGGATAGACGTCCCCATGATCTTCATTAATATAGGCGCTTACGTTGTCGTCACCGCCTCGTGCCTGCAAATTCCGATACTTTCATTGGGTCTTCAATGGCAAGCACGCACCCAAGGCGCTTCAACTACGCCCGGTTCCGGATACGAAAGTTCCCAAGGAACCACGACTTTGATAGAGAAGATGCGAGAAGGCTGGGATGAAAATTGGGTTGTAAACAATTGGTCGTCAATGTGCCAGCAAGCTATTGACGTGCCAGGCATATCTATCCCGTGCGTATGGCTCTTTCGGAGAATCGTGTATTGAAAAGGCAATGTGATAACGATTACACTATCTCCAGGTGTCGCGGGAAGCCGCCCAAGAGCGCTTGAGCGCACATCAATACCCTTGTCTAATCTTGACTTCGCTCGACAGATTACTGCCTCCTGTCTTGGTCATTGCATTGCGCTTCTGTGAGCGGACCAGCTGTGCAGAGCACTCGTGGTGCCGAGGCCCATAACTCTATCTCTGGCGAGAAGGTACGTCAATAACCAGCTTCTTTATATTGCCTGGGATTGACTTTGGTCACCCTTAGGGAGCCTTGTCATGCCAAGTGTCCATGTCATGTCTGGTGAACCTGAACGTCGCGAGGATATACGAAGGTCTTCCGGGATGTCGAGTTTATGGATCACCAATGTTCGTTTGCCTCCTCCTGCTCTATCACATTCAGAAGAAGAGAACTATGACGGCACTTGGACGGTCAAATGCTCCGGTGGCATTGTCACTGATCTCCTCAGAACTTCTGATCACACTGCATCGACCAGTGACAATGTGCAAATCCTTAATGCAAATGGAGGCATCATGATACCCTCGTAAGTACTTCTCGTCACCACCTATTCTCGTCAAACATTTGTGACTATCTCAGCTGAGCGTATGCCACAAGGTTATGCCACTCTCACATTCATCTCGACAAATGCTTCATCTTAGACCAATGTGGTGACCTCACAAACGGGTATGTGTCCAAAAGTGTCCCTCCTTAACGTGGCCATTACTCTACCGCTCTATCACCGGTGGCCTGGGTACTGGTGGGCATTCATTTATTCTGGCATATCGGTGCGAAGGCCGCACTATCCAGCACTAGTGCTCATTTCCTAGCGTCTTCTCTTCCTTGCTTATGAACACCATGGACGCTAATATATTGTCCTCATCTCCGATAATACAGGGATTTCAAAGAGGCAATGACCATTACTGCGAAGGCTAAAGCAGGCTTTCCTTCGAGCCTTGACGATTTGCAACAACGTGGGTCAAGACTGATCGAGGATAGTGTTGAAAACGGTGTCACCTCGATGCGGGCCCATGTTGAGGTTGACACTGTTGTCGGTTTCTCCTGCCTTGATGTCGCACTTGACTTGAAATCGCGGTACAAAGACGTCTGCGATGTGCAGATTGCAGGTGTGGTCCATCTGCTTGAGCATCCTTTCTCTTCTCATTGGGAAATCTTGTTCAGTCTTTGCTCAAGAACCACTGTTTGAAAGCCCATCAGAGACGAAGCCTGGCAAGAATTATAATATTCTCTGTGAAGCCATGAAGCGTGAAGGCGTTTCTGCTGTGGGATCAGCCCCCTACGTCGAGCCTACAACCGATCAGGCCAAGAAGAATATTAAGCTCATTTTCGAAGCAGTCTTAGGCTCGCAAGGAACTCACTTGGCTTCGCCTCGCCATATCGACTTTCATCTTGACTACAATTTGGACTCAGCGATGGAACCTCTAATTTATGAAGTCATAGCACAAGCTAGGACGTACTATAGCCTGCGTAATTTTGACTGCGCTTCCGAAGATAATAAACTCACAGGCATTCAACACACTCAAGATGCCGCGTCACAACCTCACTGCAAGATCAATCAACCAGTCGTTCCGTCCATCACTATCGGACATGCGACACGCTTGCAACTGCTCTCAGCTGCTGAGTGGCTTGACCTTCGTACCGCGATCGGAGACTTGCCACTTACTATCGTTGGGCTGCCGCAATCGGACATGTATATCCAAGGCAGAGCTCATGCAGGAACTCCCTTGGGGCCACCAAGAAGTACATTGCGTGTACCGCTAATAGAGAAAGCATATGGTATCAAGGTGGCAATGGCAGTCAATAATGTGGATAACGCGTTCACGCCACAGGGAACACTGGATCCTCTAGGTTCTCTCGTTACTTTCGGCGTAGCCGTATTTCAGGCTGTCACTCCCAGGGAGATCAGAACACTAATTGTAGGTCCTCTTGACTACACGGCCATTTTCCCTATTTTCTGAATATTAATCACAGGAAGCGGTAACTCTGACGTCCAAGCGTGCCATTTCTTTCCTCCCCGATTCGTTTTTACCCAACTCGACAACGACCGAAGAGGGCAACGAGCCAGTGGCCGAGGAGAAGGAGAAGGGTACTCGTCACGCAGCTATTCCTGCGGATCTGTTCCCGACGCGTGGCGATCCCGCCGACTTCGTGGTCCTTCATGAGAACCAAAGCTTACGGTCTGCCGCACTTCATCCCTCATTCAACCGCACGACTATTAAGGCCGGGAGGGTGGTCGCAAGACGTAGCAAGTGGCGGTGGATATCGGGAGAAGTGACTGAGGCTTCCGCGAGGCAGAGGGAACAATGAAGTCGTCCTGCTCAGGTATGAGCAGAGTAGGGATATTGACATGCTACCTAGCCATGAATCTGGTCGTTAATTGGGCCTGTTATTCGCGCGAAATGAAGCGATCGTGCGCCGGCACGGTGCTGTCGTGGTCCAAGGCTGAAGGAGCCTTTGACCGATCGTAGCTCTCGAATAATAATAATGAAATGGTGCATGCATGTGCCACATGCCTTGCTCCGATACAGGCCTCCGCCGTGAACAGAAGTCGGCTTGAAGTGGAAAGCCATAACGTGAGGAAATTTGGTGTAGATGCTGGGACTGTGACAGAATGGAGGTACCTCTTGCGTAAAGCCATAGAACGAGAGCCCAGTTGACAAAGGCGGTATACTGGCGACAAGGCGGTGGTATCACTGACACCAAATTCAAATGTCACTTGGCAAATTTCAGTCAAGTAAACAGCCCTGTGAGCATGAAATGTCGAGTACGATATCAACCACCTCGTGTTCGGGCACGACACCTATTAAAGGACATTCAATACCAGTCAGGTATAGATAGCTTCCTCGAGGTCAGAGCCCCAGACGAGCAGTCAATTGCAAGACTATCAATACAGAAATACACGGCTGTCTAACAGCTCCAAAATGCCTAAAGCAGAATCATTGTAACTAAAAGCCGAGGATTATCATAAATAGTAACGAGTGCGAACGATCTCTGCAGGACAGGATGATCAAGAAGTAAAAAGCAAGTAACGAGCGATCAAAAAAGAGAGGCAGAGAAGTAATACAACATGATTTGCTCAGTCAATGCCAGAGAGCTCTCTTGAGCTCATAATCCACCGAATTACCATAACCCACACCGCCTGCTTACCGCTGAGGAATCGCAAGCAAGGAGCCGAGTACAACCCATGTGATCAAAAAGGCGAGCGCGGCACTTCGAACTACGATCTCCCATTGTCCACGCACAATGACAGGATTAAGCACTCGCGTGAGAGGAACTGCAAACGCTGGAACTGCATTCATAAGCCTTGAGCGCTTCTTGGCTCGGCTCGAGACATGAGATTCCGACGATGCATAGGTGGAGATGCTAAGTGTGGACTTGGACTTGGCTCCTGCGTGGTGTAGTCTTCCTATGGAGGACCGTGACGCTGATAAATATGGAGGTATCCCGCCCAGGAAAACTGGGCCAGAGCCATCGGTGGCTGATGCACGCCCCCACTTCTTGAAGCTGCAGCGCGTCTGGACACGATCGATGATATTCAGAAGCCATATCCACCTGCTTGGCTCTTCATCCGCCCATCCAGACCGACTTGAATCATCTCCTTCCCCGCCTTGACGTGGAAATGGTTGAGTGTTTACCCAAGGCGCCTCGATGTTACCACTTCTGGCTGATCTGGCCGTTGTCGACTTAGCAGGAGCAGGTGGTAGGCCGTCAAAGTCAAACTCGGCGAGGGGCTGCCTACGAACCGCCTCGCAGCCCAGCTTCTCGAGGTCTTCCATAGCTCGGAGTCGATACCAACGAGCGTTCATTGAAAGGATCTCTTCGCTGTCCCAGTAGCCGGAGATGTCAGTTGTCGAAGGCGAGCAGAAAGGGGCTATGAAAGTCGCTGTCGAGGCAAAGGAATCGGGAGAATTGGGCTCAGCTGACTCCGAGCTACCTTCTTGGGTCCTCTGTAGTTCCTGTTGCCGTAGCCATTCAGCGTCCTTTTCAGGGTTGCTGCAGTACTCAAGAAGAATGGGGCATGTCGAAGGTCCTTCAATGGGATTCGCCTCCATTAGTCCCGGGGACATTTGAAACGGGTGGACTTCATGGGTATAGATAGACTTTGTGGCGTCCGAAAAATCAATAGCAGATATGTGAGACATCGGACGTCTCTGTCGGTGACGATGTGAACGGCCATAGGCTGTTGCGGGAGTAGATGGGAAGGCGGTGGACTGAGGTGGGTGATTGGAGCGTTGATTGACATTACGGGACTTGGTCGAGGTGGGTCTCGAGAGCTCGAATTTTCGGAGCTGTCGGAAATCCCCCAAAATATACACGGTGAGACAGACACCATGCAGAGCGCAGATGAGAATTGTGAGGCCAAGCCATGTCCCAGGGAGTGCAGTCAGTCTCAGCCACCGTGACTCGTGGCCTACAAAGTTGGCGACGATGGGAGGCAAGAAACCGACTAGGATAATAAGGATGCCGGCAATAACCCCACAAAGTACACGACGGTTGCCAACATTGTTCATTTGGCCCTGTATAAATCGCCGGAGACTCTGTTCGAGCATCCGCCTGGTCTCCCTCTCAACCTCATCAAAGAGTACAGGGTCTGGGTGGCCATGTCGGTCCCGACTCTGAAAAGGAGATAGAAGGGAGGAGGGGAGATTGAGCTCGTAATTAGAGTTTGGTGTGAGAAAAGTTTGTTTGGCACGAGAATAAAATGCTGCAAGGCGCGATGCGGTCGTGGAAGCGAAAGCAGCATCATGGGGAGAATCGCGCTGCTTTTGCCATGCTGCATATCGTGTTCGATACTCTCGAAGCCAGAGGATGAAGTAGCTGGAAATGCGATTTGATCAGTGTTTGATGGGGTATGATTCTCGGGGTGCGCACAGGTTCTCTGGACACATTTCCACATACAACAACCACTCCTCAAAGTCCTTCAGGCCAAGAGGTGGCAAGTGCTTCCTGTCAAGTACATCATCGAGGCGAACATTGAATAGAGGGGTAACACCGAAGGAGCGAACTTTGCCGACGGCGGGGGGAGGGTTGCAGAGCCGGTAGGGGAGGGAGAGGAGCGACTTGAGGGATGGCTTGACAATGGCAGGCTGGGTTTGGACGGCAGCCATGGCCCCAGGAACAGCAGGGAGGAAGGTAGGTTCTTATTTATTCCTTCTGTACAGGTGTTGCCAATTTAGGCGCGCGACGGATCGTTGATTGAACCTCTTGATTTGCCGCGGTGTTAGCGCGCCGTTGCCTGAAATAATATCGAAGAGTTGTCAATTCTACGATTAGTTCGAGACATATCCTGCCCATGAATGGACTGCCTAAAATAGCGGTGTACAGACTCACAAGGTGGTTTCTCCTTCCCTGTCGTCCTTGACCCGTTTCGACCGCTTGAGAGAAGGGTGACGATCGATGCCCCCCCTTGTTGCTTTGGTGGCACGCAAGAAGTTGATAGGAAGGAGCCAAGAATCAATTCGATGACGAGGATTGTATGCTAGTTGCCAATCATTCCGTGTGGGCAACCGCAACAGACGATCTCCGAGAAAAACATACCGAAGTCAGGGTCGTTCGTCTTATGATATCTTCAGGGTCTAGCAAGCGAGAGTGGATGCTCCGAACCTGCACGACAAGCCACTACCACTTGATGTCATAGCACTAATCATACGAGCTGCTGCTTATTAGATTTCCGTGGAAACAAGTATATATCACAACATGAAGACCGGAAGATTAGAGGAAGACATACTTGAGAGATGGGAATGCATGTGTAAGCTTGCCGATCCCATCGAATCCTGACCTTGTTAGATGTTCCCAGGAGCACCTTCACCCCGTTAGACTTTCCGATTTTTTCGTCTCCTTCCATCCGCAGAAAGTGGAGCCCCTTTAAGCCCCGGAATGCAGTCTCTGACGAGACCTCCAGCCCTTAATATCAGTGCAGCTTGGAAAAAGCTTGAGCGTTCGTTTCAAAATCAGAATGAAGAGTAAAGAATACTTAGTGTAGAGAAGATGCTCCTGGGAGTGAGAAGCATAGGAAGACTATGTTGGTCTTCGTTGGTTGATGTCGCAACAATAAGAAGGTGACGGACGTTGTTAGGAAAGATACCCTTCTTTTCAATTGCCAGCTTCGTCCAACAGCTATCCCATGCTTATGACGATTCGCCTGGATGCCTTCGAGCGCCCGTCTACAGTGGATGTGAGAATATTCAAAGTTTATATTTCCGTTGGCGGCGAGCTAATTGCGAACCTCGTGCTGCCCGACGGGGAATTAGGCTTGGCTAGATGATCGGGATCAACTAACTTCATCCGACTGGTGTATTGGGAATCTGCCGTACCTGCTATTATCGTTAGACTACCGGCACCCACATGAACTACAGAAGTGTAAAAGAAAGTGATATTAGCATCGTTACCCAAGTGGCAATGTCGTCCGCGAGATGAAACTCATGGGTCGCCTGAATGCGCAGAATATGCCGCCCCTGTGTAACGGTGGTGCCATTGGATTCAGCATTCCTCACTTGCATTTCTGAGTGCTGATTCTTCTGAGCGGCCTTTAATCGACACCGAGAGTGTGCCTGAGGTCGATTGCAAAGCCAATTGTCGTTGGAAGTCGAAAGACACTCGTGACTCCACTGTCGTCGCTGTTAATGCCTTTCACGTCCCTGCGCTCAGGTTCATGCTCAGCTGGTTTGCTTGAGCTCGAAATGCCCTGATCATTCGCAATCCTTGCCGGCAGGGTATAAGCCCAATCCTACTTCAATAAAAGAAACAAGCTGTGAAGGAATGCCTTCGTCGTCTTCCAAGATTCTGCATAGATGAGTTTGGGTGAGGGGCGATACGGGCCTCGCCAAGTCTGACTGGAAGATGCCGGCCAACAAATGGTTACGATATCTGGATTTGACCGCTCCCAGAGAGGAAAACGCTGTTCTAAGTGTTCCAGAAAACAAGTAAATGTGGTTTGCCGGAGTGATGTTCTGGCTTGTAGGACGGCGCAAAGAAGCTTCGTTCAGAGCCCTCTAGCGCCCTCCATACGTGGTATCCACCGTAGCCCAACTGTTTTGGTCGAAGCTATCGCGAGGTCAGCGCGCCTGGGCCTCCTTCTCTGAGTCTTTTCCAAAACAGCCTATTTCAGGCGTGGAACTACTTCATGTTGCCATTTCCGATAGGGGTTTCTAAAACGCATCAGTGGATATAAATACACTTATGTGTGCAGTGCCAGTTCTACTCACGTTGACTCTCGCACACACCTTCACGTTCTCAAGCAGGATCTAGCTTGCGTCGAGCGAATAAACAAACAACATGTCGGATTACAAGTCGTTGATCGGGAAACCCGCGCCGGCATTTAAGCTCAAGAATTATGATGGGGAGGAGTATGATGTCAGTCCCGGCAAAACTGGCCTTCCACTTGTGATCTTCTTCTATCCAGAGTCCGGTAAGCTTCCAAGGTTGAATGAGGTTGAGATGCCATGCTTACTGGTTGTTTAGGATCTTTCGGCTGCACTAAGCAAGCATGTCAGTTCAGAGACCTGGTTGCTGGTGAGCACTGACGGAAACTTCAATGTCCAAAAGATTTGAGCTGATTCTGTGACTATGGGTGGAAGAGAAACCGATTTTCTCTTCGGATAAGGTGCAGATCGTTGGTATCAGTCCTGACCCGGTAGAAAAGCAGAAGGCCTTCGTCGAGAAGGAAAAGTTGACGGTGAGTTTAGTTCAGCCTCTTTGCCTCGAATTTGACAAACAACCGTTTGTTTAAGTATCCGGTGCTGAGTGACGAGTCGAAGGAAACATTCGTCTCTTATGGAATCGGGAAAGGGATGTGGGGTCTAACTCAGGTGGCTCGGGTAACCTTCGTCATTGACAAAGACGGGATTGTCAGGTGAGTATCTTTGGGCGAGCTGCTATGAGATATATACCTCAATTTTGGTATTTTGTTCAATTCATAGGGATGCTCTCGAAGGTACGATGAACTACGGGGCCCACGCCAAGTTTGTCGAGAAATGGTTAGAAGGCCAAGAACCGGCAGCGGAGGCTGTCAAAGCTTCGGAGTGATTAATGACCGCGTGCCAGGTGTAAGGGACATACTAGTAGACGGTGGCATCTTATTGTAGGATAAAGTGATGGAGGGATCGTGGATTTCGTATTCTGTATTGCACCGTATGCTCTATACAATTCTTTACTAGGTGAAAAGTCCAAATTCACGAAGGATATTGTTCCAGAGCCCTTCACCGAAGGTTGACCGAAACGTCCGCAGCTAGGCGCCCATTATCACGTGGAATAAAGTTCCCGAGAATCACGCTCATCTCGGACGGGACCAGCCAGCCAATAGCCGGATGGCTGATTTGGCTGACTTCGGGCGCTCTGCTGAGAAACAAAGATGTATGTCCTTTGCCTTACACCGCGCCCGGCTCATCTGCTTAAATACCTGGCCGACTCCCTTTGCTCCCTTTCATACGAACGCGCGCTTATTTGGTTCTCTCGGTTGCATTAGAACCTCGCTTCATCGAATTTCGCTACAAAGGGAACGAGCATCACCGCTTCAGGAATCTTCTATTCTACGACGGAACCTTTCCCTACACGGCCGTGATTCTAGACGGAAATTCTCTTTTTCTTCTTCAAGCGCTCAAGCAATGACGATCGAGACGCCTGTGACGAAGCTCCTCGGAATCCGAGTGTGGGTGCATATTGATTGCTTGGTTTAATAGTTACTCATGAAGTTGTAGTCCAGTTGTGCAGGGTGGCATGCAATGGTAAAGTCTGCCGGCAACTGACTTAGAGTGCGCTTTCGCTTATCGTCATTCATAGGGTTGGTCTCCCATCCCTTGCTGGTGCAGTCTCTGAGGCTGGAGGACTAGGTGCGTCTTATCTACCAGGCTCGAAGAGTTCTTGTGCCCATAATATCACAGGTATTCTGACTGCGCTCAGTCAGCCAACACCAGATGCCCTTCGCCAAGCGATTCGTGAGACTCGGAAAATCACGTCGAAGCCCTTTGGCGTGAACATCACTCTTCTGCCCAGTATCACACCCCCTGATTACCCAGGCTTTGCTAAAGCGGCGGTGGAAGAAGGTGTGAAGATTTTCGAGACGGCTGGTAATAACCGTAAGTGCTCAATTACTGTAGCAGAATGGGTGAATGGCTCACGTAATTTGCAGCTGGTCCCCTCATTAAATACTTCAAGGAGAATGGTTGCATTGTGATTCACAAATGCACCACCATTCGACATGCTAAGGTTAATTGTACGCCTAAACCGGAAGCTGGCTGTATATTCACAGGTTATTTCTAGAGCGCCGAAAGACTCAGAGTCGATATTTTGAGCATTGACGGTTTTGAATGTTTGTGACTTTCCTGAAGCTTCAACTAGAATGACCTTATCCCGGACTCTACACAGGCGCTGGCCATCCTGGAGAGGATGATATCGGGAATCTTGTCTTGGTGAGCTGCCACACACATAACGTTCATGGCACCTTGCTGAAATTGCTGATTTCTTCAGCTTGCGCGAGCTGCAACTGAGTTGAAGATCCCATTCATCGCATCGGGTGGTATTGCGGACGCTCGCGGCTTTGCTGCGGCTCTTGCATTGGGTGCTAGTGTGAGTAATTGGCATCTTCGCATTTCGAATCTCCTTGCTGACTAGTTGTTAAAAAGGGCGTTAATATGGGTTTGTATTGTTCATAGATCTCACAATGTACATTGTATTCTGACGTTGGATTTATTTAGGCACACGCTTCATGTGCACAGTTGAGAGGTTTGTTTGATCTTAGAGGTATTTAATTGACTCTTACTCAAGCACTTCTCTACAGCCCGATTCATAAGAACATCAAGGACACCATCGTCGCAAGCACCGAGCGTGACACAATCCATCTTTTCAGGACTCTCCACAATACCATGAGAGTCTTCAAGAATAAAGTCGCGGTCGAGGTCGTTGAAATTGAGAAGCGGCCCGGCGCGAAGTTTGAAGACGTCAAGCATTTAGTTGCAGGATCCCGTGGGCGTCTCGTCTATGAGATCGGCGATCCCGAATACGGGATCTGGTCGGTGGGCATTACCATAGGCTTGATTAACGATATCCCAACGTGCAAGGAACTAATCGAGAGGATGGAGAGGGAGGTTGGGGACATTGTTACTGGACTCACGCGGGTCGTCCATGTCCAACAGTGTCCTGTGTCCAAGGCCAAATTATAGATACCTGTACACTTTAACGCTGGGTGTTGTATTTGTTGACGTCATAATCTTGGTATCGGATATGGAGTTCAAGAGAGTGCATTGTTTTCACGCTTCACGTGTATTGAGCTGGTTAGCGTCATGAGTGTTTTGCTTACTGCTTTGTGTTAGGGAGGGCTTTCGGACCTTCGAGAGCCACAGCCCTCCGGAATTGTGTGACCAATAATTTATTATTCTGGCTAATTAAGCACATACGCCTGGACCCTGGAAGCGTCTGCCAGATGTTCTCTCAATACACAGCTTGTCAAGTCGGACCTCCTCTATTCCCGTCGTCCGAGTGACCGGACCCGAGCACTCCTCCTGGGAAGATAAACTTTAAGAACGTTGAGACGAGGTTGATATGGACGCGCCGGGTCCCGTGATCGCGTTGCCGCAACGTGGTAGGACCCCGAGAGTAAATGATCCGGGATACTCCCAAGTTTGGACAAATTTAGCTCCGATATGTCTCAGAAAGGTGATCATTCGGTGATTTCAATCACGGTTTTATGGGTCCCGCCGGCATCGTGGTTGGTTCAAGTGTGATTTGTTCATGAATGTTGACGCCGACGTTCACATTTCGTTCTTTCTTTTACTTCTTGGTCTTGTTGTCAACATATAATAACCCGACATGGCTTCAGCCAGTCCTTCCACGTCGCCACCTAGAACACCCAACGACCCACGCACCGCCATAGCCATTAATACTGCACGTAAATCTGCGACTCCTTCAACCGACGATTCTCTCATTGAAGACCTTTCGTTCGACTATGTTCCTGACGAGAACGGCAATATACAGAGGATATCCAAGGGGTCTTCGAAATCCTCACCTCAAGCATACACACCACCGACACCACCCGACGATAATAGCCCAAGGGAACTGAAGAAACCTCCATCGCCAATCTCTCTCAATTCACCAATTACTCGTTCATCGCTTTCACGCTCAGAAAGCGCATATCCCGTCTTGGAATCGGTTCCAAGCCTGACTGGGGAAAAATCGGAGCGTTCAGCTCGCTCATTCAGTCGCGTAACCTCCGGCCCAGTATTATCCAGCGTACCCTCATATGCTGCCCCAACCGCATCATCAATAGCGAAACCCCGAACTGCTCCTCGAAGAGTAACTCTCGACGAAGCATCAGAGAGAGGTGAACTAGCCGTATCTTCATCACGCTCAAGACAAGAGTCCCATCTCCATACTCTGCAAGATGACAAGGAAAACATCAGCGAAACCGACGAAAATCCCCATGCGATCGGACCAGCTGGAAGACGGCGACACTCACCTCCTTTGACCTCGCGTTCCGGGATGCGATCCGGTTTGCGCCCAACATATGCCTCCAGTAGTGGCGTACGGGCAGTCGATGTCCCACAACGTGCTTCACACGCGCGTCAGGCCGGGTCGGTACCAAACCGCGCTGGTCGAATGGTGAAGTCGATATCGACTTCTTCCACGGCCTCTAAACAGTCGTTGGTAGACCGATATCACGATACCGATTATAGTGAAAACGAATACGGCCCTCCACTCACGTCTGCCACGGTGAATCAAAGCGATAGAGATTCACCCGTGGGTCAAGGGATGGAAAGTGATTTCGCCGAGGATATCGATTTCGACCCTGCAAATGCTCCAATGTCTGCAGGTTCTGCACCTTCAAGCATGTACGGAAGACAGAAGAATCTCGTTGTAGGGAATGCTGCAGCTGCCAGCTCCTTACAACAGTCTTCAGCCAATCGACCAAGGAGATCTGCAAGTATGAGTGAAGGGTTAAGTGTGTCTTTTGCTGTCCAGGTTCAGAAAAACTACGGCTGACTTAGCCATTTTTTCAGTTCATGACGATTATCAGCTGCAGGTCCAACAACCCTATTCAAACGGCCACTCTCGGCCTGGCACTAGCTTGGGTGGGCATTTTTAGAGAGCGAAAAACAAACACACTGACTCGCAGTCATCCAGGTATGAGCACGATTGCAGAGAATCCAGACGGTGCAAGGAGAGTCGCTGTGAAAGAACGCGACCAACAAGAAGCAGAAATACTGAGTGATTGTGAAAGTAAGGACTCGTATCTCAGTGTATTAGACCCCCTTGGTGACAATGCGTCTAGAATATGTTCGCGAGCAAGAAATTGAACAGCGCGAGCAAGGACATCGACCTCGTCAATCACCTTCTCCAACACACGTTAATGCTCATCAAGCGCGTTTAGCTCATGGCCATCGCCGGCAAGAATCGGACACGTTGAAAAGTATAATGCCGTCAACGACTGGTTCTCCAACCGTCGGAAACCACCTAACACGAGTCCCTTCGGGATCTGGTCAAGGGCGCATCTCACCACAGACTACCCGGAGCCCCCAAGGAAGAATTTCACCACCCTCGCGTTTACAAGCCCGTGTTTCTCCCAAAGGTCGAATTTCACCTTCTGCGGCGAAAGACCGACTTTCGCCGCCCAGTACGCAGTCGTCCAGGGAGCCCATCAAACATCGTCGTAGCCCTACAGCGCCCGACCCAGCAACAGCTAGCAATATGGTTGGCGCAGGAACCTCGGTGCCCTCGTCCGGAAAAACGTGGGCTGCCAGCGAGGATGGCTATCTAAGCGAACGAGAACGTGATCGCGATCGCGAACGAAGATCTCATCCACCACCTCGCTCAACCTCGCCTGCACCTCCTGCCTATACCACACAGCCTATCCCGGCTCCCGCACCCCCGGTAGTCAACCACCCCGGCCTAAACCAATCCGTAGCTAATCATGCACCTCCACCTCCTATGCAATCTCCCCGGCATATCGTTGTCAACAAGAGAGCCTATGCTCGGCTTGATATGATTGGAAAAGGGGGATCATCACGCGTTTTCCGAGTGATGAGTCAAAATAATGAGCTTTATGCTATCAAGCGTGTCTCGTTGGATAGGACTGACAACGAGATGATGGCCGGGTACATGAACGAGATTGCTCTGCTTAAACGTCTTGAAGGAAATCATAGAATTATCCGCCTTCTTGACAGTGAAGTCCGTGCTGGACCTGGAGGGAGCAAGGGGCATTTGCTGTTGGTTATGGAGTGCGGAGAAATCGATTTAGCAAGGCTTTTACAGGATCAGATGAAGAATCCATTGAATATGGTCTGGGTTGCATATTATTGGCAGCAGGTAACCCCCTTGGACACGCATCCGAGTGCTTTGGTTAACGAGATGAACAGATGCTACAAGCCGTGCACGTTATACACGAAGAGAAGATCGTCCATTCTGACCTCAAGCCAGCCAACTTTGTCTTGGTCCGTGGGCAGCTGAAGCTCATTGACTTTGGTATCGCAAACGCCATCGCTAACGATACGACCAATATTCAACGAGATCATCAGGTAATGAGGTCGCGAATCATCACTCTGCGGTCTAGCTAATCACGTATGATAGGTGGGAACAATAAATTATATGAGCCCCGAAGCCATCGAGTTACCCGAAGGCATGCGTCGTCTCAAAGTTGGGAGGCCATCCGATGTTTGGTCTCTAGGTGTTATCCTGTACCAGATGATATATGGTCAACCTCCCTTCGGGCCTTTACCTTTCCTCCAGAAAATGAGGGCTATCCCTGATAAAAACTACGCCATCGATTTCCCGGAGTACTCTGTTCCCACTTTACCTGCGTCGAAGAGCGCAAATGGAGATCAAATCTCGCCGCCTACGAAGCTCGATCATCTCAAGCGTCGCGTGCGGACTGACGTTATCGACAGCATCAAGCAATGTCTGACGCGCGATTCGAAGGATCGAGCGACTATCCCACAATTACTTGAGCATAATTGGTTGGCGATGAAAGAACGTGAGCATATATCTAGCATTGTCGAATTGGATTCTTGCTTACTCTTCTCATTCGCAAGCCGAACTCGGTGAGGATGAGACCGTCATCAACTCACACTACATGAAACAGCTGCTGCAATATGGCATCAAACTCGGCACTGAGCAAGGGGGAAATATGGATGCCGATGCCCTGTTGAGAGAGGCGGAGGTAAGCATGTCCCGTACCCGTTACCTTCGGCAGGACGCTGACTTCTTTGTTAGCGGTTGGTCAGGGAACTGAAAGCACTCCAATCATAATAACTCTGCTTCCACTCTCAAGTATGATTTCTGACTCTATATTGATACTTCTGGCGAAAGCCCTGCATCGTCCCTTTCTTATCTGCATCGTGTAGTATTGTCATCCCCATGAACAATCTTCTGCATTTGTCTAGCATTTTTTCCACAGGTCTCGCAATTCATAATTTCTCATCCCTTTTTTGGGCCCGCTTTCGTTGCTTTGTGTCTCCCGCCTTCTGTGATCGTTATTTCTGCGATCACCGGTTTGAAATATTGCTGTGTCTTGTTATGTGTACTGCTAAAGCTCTCCCCTTCATGTACTAGAGGTTTCTCCGAGTACTTCACTTAGCGTTTTCCCATGATTCGGTGGGCTGGTTGATTTTTATATTTCCATTTATAGTGGTCTTTTCGGTGGCTCGACCTTTTTCCTTTGCTGAACCTCTTCTGTCTATGAGCACTACCTAATTTGTTTCACTTCGTATGCTTTTATGGTCTCTGTATGAATTTCTCTCACTATTTTCCAAAAGGCCCCATGGCTCATGGTCTGCTGTACATTACTATATATCTTGGCTACCCTGCAACATGGATACCGTTTCTTATCAAGGCTGTGACATAAGGGCTCATAATTCATTTATTCTGATCAAGGAGTCCAGGCACGACATCGCCTCAAAGTTTTAAGGCCTCGTTGATCATCTGTCGCGCAGGTCTGTCAAAACGCCTCAGTGATTGGCCTCTTAGCAGTCTAAAGGCTAGGAGACTTGGGCACGAGACTTAATGTAAGCCTCGCGTCATCGGGCCATCGCCCGATTTTGAATTGAGAGCATACTACCACCCTTCTTGACGACCTTATCTTCAGCAATAGAGTATCACGCACAGGTCATAAAGCATCTTACCGCACGAGGAAGTCCTCCCAAATTCTCAAAGTATCAGTTTTGAAGATAAGCATTCGAACGCCAAGTCTCCCAAAGTAGCCGCCGATCGTTGAAATTAGAGAGCGCCCACAGGTCTCCCACGTGTCACGTTTCTCGATCTCCCGCCCTGACGCAAAATCACCAAATCGGGCCTAATTGATCGTGAGATTGTTGACATGATCATCATTCACTGCCCGATCGTCGGTATGTGCCATTGGTTTGACTATTTTTGGAAGGACTTTCGGGGTCCTGGTTGATCAACTTTGATGGTGTGACAACTTGGCTATTGGAGCCTTGGTTGGGCCCTTATGTTGTGGCTTGGAAGAAGAAAATAAATTGAGCGGTTTGGCAGGTGTCTAGGAAGACGACAGGGTTTGTATGTTTTACGTCGTGTATGGCTGGCGCTTGTTTAGACATGCGATACGTAGGTTTGAACTACGAAGCGGGGGTTTGCTGTAAATCGGATGCCAAGATCACGTATGTATCTTCAAGGTGCGTATGTATGTATAGATCTCTCCATTGACTGATTTCTAGCATTCTAGGAACCTTGAAGCATCGTGGAACATACGCACGAGCATCAAGGTCTGGAGCTCGACTGAGAGTGTCCATCTCTAACAAGTTGATTCTCAATAGAGATTTATTTATTATAACTAGCATTCGCCAGATTACCGTCGCCACAACGGGGGCCGTCCCATCTTTGAAAAATGCGCCGCCTACTTGCCTTCGGGATTCGGACGCCACTACTAAATTTCGAGAGCAAAAAAGAAGCTCAGTCGAATCTTAACTTCTTCAGAGTCATTGCGACCCTTGCTTTGTTTGACTATTTGCAAACATGGCTTCTTGTCAGCCTGGTATGTTACTATGTAGTAGACGCTCCCTGTGGGCGCGAGATGAGCTTCAATAACAACTTCTCAGTGTGGCCCCTACTTTTACTCTGATGATCTCTCAACTACCATGAGCTCAGTGGGCATATGCTGTAGTATTACACTACATAAACTAGTGTCAATTCTGATGGTCCTCTTTGTCTATCCCTTTCCTGATTATCAGCAACAATATTTCCCTGCGAATGAACATCCTCATTACAACCCCGCCGAGAGCCAATTGCACCCGACACAGAGTGGGGTCAAAGGCTCATACATATGTACACAGGCTCATCTCTGAATCGAGCCTAACGCGGCCTAACGGCCGAGAGAGGTGAGCGCCCTCTTCGGACATCCCATAAGAGGATCAGACCAAAATATGTACAGATGAAACACGCATCATAACATTGATTCATACATCCAAGTCTTTTGTTCGTTCGTCTGTTCGTGTGCACGAATGATCGTTTCAACTCTTCGCGAAGCCGTGTTGGCTTCACAGGAAGCTTATGGCTCCCTAATACCTTCTTGATATGATTATGATGAATTTTGGGCACAATGATTGTTTCTCCACCCTCCCCCCTATCGAAAAGGGAACAAGCTGGTGACACAAATGATGGCGAAATTGATCGGTTGATCAAGACGTATTACATTTATATTTATTCTCCCAGGAGGAACTGTACGAAGTTCTCGAGTCGACAGCGGGGTGACGGGACCGGGCATACTGGAGGACACAATGCCATTATCGCGAGAGCCCTGATCCGTAATTGTGCATTCTCCCTTCTCGAGTGCATATGTATCAAGGTCAGATCTAGTATTTAACAGACAATCAAATGCAGGTCCCATCTCGAGATGCTGATGAAACCGCTGCGCTTCCATCTCTCACTCATCACAATCATGATCTCTGGGTGGGGCAAGCCTTCATAAAATAATTTTATCAGTACACATTAGCTACTGCAGGGACCATAAACGGTGTCCAAACTAGAGCACTTGAACCGAAATTGAAAGCGTAAAACAACATAATACAAAAGCACAAAAACAGGGGAGGGGGATAGTGGATGCTGTGGTATGAAAACTAATCTGAAAGCACAGAGGTATTCAAGAAAAAGAGATTGATGTATAGATCAAAGGCCAGGTGGAACTCCAAAAAAGATGTGATTAAAAGGAAACGGCGTGATACCGGCACCGCGCCTTCGGTGTCTCTAGCCCTCCAAATAGATCCCACCCAAGGAATGAGGTATCAGCAATCGCCAATGTTCATCGATTTCTGATTTACTGAGCCTGACCGACATGACGATAGTTGGTTCTGTCGTAGTCGATCTCGCGATCGATGGTAATCTTGACACCAGGATTGGGGTCAAAAACGCCGGGTTTTGCCTCGTTGTCGTTGACACTGCTCTTGTTGTCGGACCAGTCTTCGGGCTTGGGTGTCCAGTCGCCCTCAGGCTTGGTGCGCATATCATTGAGATCGATGTTTTGAGGGGCAACAGAGAGATTGGTCTGAACGGCGGAGCGGCCAGAAATGACATGGGCGCTGCGGGAGGCGTGGGAGCCGGAAGCATTGGAAAGGGCAAAGGAGCCACCGTCGTTAAGCTTGCCCCGAACAGACAGGATGATACGCAGGGTCATGGATGTCGTTAAAACGGCGGCCATGCTAGTGACAATAGTCTTGATCGGGTCTTCGGGGCCTGTGGGCTTCATGATAAACCAGAAAAGCATGTTGACCATGTTGACAAGCCAGATAGCCTAGGAGCGCCGTCAGTCAATTGTTGGTCGAAATCAAAATCAATACGTACGCCGTAAAGGTTCAGGCCGTCACGGAGCATAAGCTTCCACGGGCTGAGCGGCTTGACCTCAAGTGACGCGATCGAACGCTTGAGAGCAAGAGCAAACTAGAAAGGTGTTAGGCGCTTCCTGGGGATTGACATGAGAAATAACGTACGGAAGCCGTATAGAGCAAAGTCGGGGCAACCCAGTAGATTCCAACCCAGTTCTCTTTGGGGCCCGCAATGCATCCCTGACCTTCTTCCAAGGGAACAGCTTCATGCGGACATGTCAGTTGCGCGCACTAGCGCAATTGAATGCAGACTCACAGCGGTAGAATCCACAAGCCACAGCTGTTACCACCACCTGGACAGCAAATAGCGAGCCCATTCCCGCCAAGACACCGCGGTGCTTGTCATAAATAGCAGTGACACGAATCACATGTACAGCTGGGCCACGAGCTTAGCAACACAGCGGGGCGTAGAAATCAGATACTTACCAGACGCAGCAGCCAGCAAAATCGCAGTACAGATAGGTTCGAAGAGGAAGAAGCGCTGGCAGGTCTACAGAGGCGATCAGATCCAGAGGTAAATGCCAAAGCAAGCAAGTTAGCTACCGCTTGCGACCACTTGGTGTCAAAGAACGCAACGGCTGGTCCAAATGAGCATAAAGTCTGGGCGGGTCAGTCTCAACACTCACCGACCACGATAAACTCAGCGGGCATGAAGAGGCGGAGGAAATGGAAGAGAATTTTGAGGGCGGGCCAGCCGGGGGTCTTGAAGAGACGCCATGTTCGTGGAGAGAGCACGAGAGTATCCCAGGCAGCGACGGTGAGGGTGCAGACGAGGAAGTACTTGTGGGCGGAGAGATGGGGCGGGAGGTTCAGGCTCGGGGGGAGGAGCTTCGCAATCTCTTCTGGGGAGGGAGCGCCGGACATGGTGGGGACTGGGTGGGCAGTCCAGACGACTCGAGGTGATGATATATATCCTCGACCACACGGACAGCCACTCCTG
>JANIEX010000652.1:0-23697 GCA_027627405.1 Leucocoprinus birnbaumii
ATCTCCCAAAACTTACCTGTCAGCATCTGGAATCGATGTTTCCTCAACGCGCCGAATCGTGTTTGCACTTTGTGAGGTTTTCCTTCACTTCATATTTTACCCTGCAACTAACCGCGATAAAGAGTCACAGCAGCGTCCTTCCCACTTTATGCCATCGAACCAACGTCTACTCTATGCCCTTTATATCCTCCGACCAACGCCCCAACCTATTAGTTGTTGCGAATTCTAGCCTCCAACCAGTGATTGCGACCAGCCAACAATCGCCTTGTAAAGGTCGGCAGCCGTTCTCGACGCTGTCCGCGACGAGGATCCCCTTGTTTGCGACCCTATGATACACCTGCCAAACTCTGTCAACAATTGTAGAGAGGTTTCTATCTCCCTGAAAGCCGCTCTTTTGTCATCGCATCAACAAACTTTTGATTGCGCACTCCCAACGTGCATTGCGACACTGTTCCCACCTGGGCCTGACTTCGTCAGTGGAAAGAAGGCAGCGATGGTTCTCTCAGCTCCCTTCGATATGCCCCCTGCGACTCAAGGGCGACGACGCAAAGACCAGAAGATTCTTGATCTATGGTATCATGAACTCACGAAGGCTAAGCAAACCGACCAGTGGCTGAAGCAATATGAGCCGATAATGCCGGATGAGAGGCAGATAGCCCACACTGTCAGAATTGATGAAGTCTTGATTTTTTCTGGTCATGATCGACGAAAATGTTATCATAGTCATCCGCAATTTCTATGGTGACGTGGATGTCCCCAATTGGTTGCCGATGATGTTGCCAAAGCTATCAAGTTGTGCAGAAATACACGAGTGAGTTGACCTTCATAGCATCCGCCGTTGGTTATTGACGAAATCCGAAGAAGGGAGGTTCTGGACATCTGAGGATTGCTGGGTTCCCCGCCAATTCACCAGTAATTCACAATTCCAGTGGGCTAAGAACATCATCCGCGAGATATCAGACACAGTCGCGCTTAACTTCCGCTTAATCCCACCAATTTGTCAAAGGGCCCTTTCCTCGAAGACAATGTCAGCTCTGGCATATACCCCTACAATGCATATCGACATCCTTTCTCTTATATGAAGCGTCATTGGAAGAATGACCCTCCTATGCTGGCGACCTGTCTTCAACGCTTCTCGATCCTGACCATCATGTCAGCTGGTCTCGATGCTCATCAGATTCTGAATGAACGTGACCGTTACATCGGGGCCCGCACACACCTTCGCATTCATGAGCTAGAAGCTATGCCGTCAACCATCAACGTCGATGTCAAAGAGTCGTTGGTGAATCGACGGAAGACAAGGAGAACCTATCAAATCCCCTCAGTTCGCTCGTTCACCCATTCCCTACTGCACACGACGAGTTACGCCCTGCGATTAAACTCGAATCGCTGCGTCTGCTTGACAAGCAGCGTGCCTTGTGGGTCATGGTCGCTGAACGTCTGAATCATGCGTCAATGCATCCTCTCAACTGTCTCGAATTCCGCCGTACCCGTGAACCAAGCAATTGTGATGCTTGCAATACAAAGCATTCTGAACGTCAACAGCGCGTTGAGCGTAACCTCGAGCAGCTTACCATCATGTGCACTCACGGTCGCGAGGTTATCATGCTGCTCGAGGTCGTGTTATGTGCCTTGGCCGCGCTGTGCCGAAAAGAAGGGGTAGCAACGTCTTGGACGTTTAGCCAAGGAGTGTCTGAAGGCCCTTCAAGCTGGCGGTGAAAAGGTTTACATGAAACTCACTCGTACCGCCAAAGATACTCGTATCACTCATATATCTCATATCAAACCGACGCATATCTCGACTCTCTTGCTCAGGCTTATCAGCAGCATCAAAGTAAAGACGCATTGTATGCGGGTTCTCCGAGCCCTCAGCCGGGTTACGAGTCAACGTCAGAAGCAACCTTTGGTGCTCAAGCCGCAAACGAGAATGGATAGGCCGTTTAATGTCGAGGAGGTGGATGGAGTCATCGAGTGACGTGGGCAGAGGAAGAGGAACGTTGTTAATTATGATGATTTGGCGACGGTAAGTTATTGTATTCTTGTAGTTCTATGATGGTGTCGTTGACGGGTTGTGATTCAGGCTGTTGAGGGTGAAGACTCTAAAGAGCCGTCTAAACGTGCGAAGGAGAAGATGGCGCATGGGCGTAATAATAATCTGCTGAAAAAAGCAGAGGTTTCCGGCATGGGCACTCCATGTCGGATGCGGACAGTCGTGGTAGGAAGACGAAGAAGGGCAAGAATAAGGTAGATGAACGGAGTGCAGGCTCGAAGAGGAATCCTGATTAGAAACTGACGACGGCTATTTCATCAGTTCATATGGCGCGAGGGTGAAGCAAGTACTGGAGATGTTGATCGCCTGCCAGTGGCAACCAAGTCTACCGCCCAGCCTATAGCACTGCAATTCTCTGAATCGTGAACCCGACTCCTTTCGACAAGGCTTGTTTTTTGTCATTTCGTTTCAACTACGGCCATCCGGAGGCGATACCTACTCCGACTTCACGAGCACCTGCAAATGACAACGGATCTACTACTGTAACCCTCCACTTAGCTACTTAGTCCTTTTTCGATGAACCTGATGTTGCAAATAGCAACAGTATCTACCTTGACGACGAGAAAATCTCGTTGTTTTCTGCTTTTTGCATTATGTATGTCTTGTTCCATTTACCTTGCTCCTTAATCGATCTGTTGAAGGGAACGCGGGCGGTAGTGTGTCGGAAGTGATGTGCGAGCGTAGCAGCTTCCGTCTGCTACTGGCTGCTGACCCAAGAAAATAGATGTTAATATAGAGGTTTTTAATAGATTTAATTGGAAATGAGGGCTCAGCGCGAGTGCGATGGTGCAGAACGTCACTGATGAGTGAAATGAGGTGGTATCGAGTAGCTTTGAGCTGGAACGAGTTTGATAGAGACCGATTTTTGAGTAGAGAAACAATGAGTGTCTGGTAGATTTTCACTGACTAAAACTGTAGATACATCCTTCCTACTTATACTAAAAGCTGAAACATGTATCTACTTCAAAACGCGAGTCCATGGCGACGTAAACGAGAGGGAAATCAAATAAAATCTGTGAAGTGAGCGAATGGAATGAAGAGAAAAGGAGCGGATTGGGTGAAAGGGAACGAAAGGCAGTGTTCTAAAAGTGAAACAAGTCAACAGTAAGCGATCTACGCATCGTAACATAGAGACGAAATGAAAAAGATGTCTGAAACATTTTTTTATATGATTTTAGAACGATTTTCGGGGAAAGGATTGGACATAAAAGAAATGGAACGTGAATGGGAAAGGAGATGATGGGGCTTTGACGCGCCATCAAAACGGCCGCCAGGGTCTGGTGATAGCGCCGTTAGGTATATCGCGATGGTAGAATGATGACATGACGACGTGAAGGGGAAATGTCGGATTTTGTGGAGAGAGGGTGTGAGTAGGGCAATTGGCGCATAGCGAGCGCCCGATCTCTACATCCGGGGGGTACTTTTAGTACTGACGTCCCCGTCAGTGTCCAATCCGTGAGAACGAGACCGAAGCGCAACGTTGAGGTCGGGTAGATCGCGCCAGCGGTCTGGAAACTCTTCAGGCTCGTGGGTTTTGTCAATGAAGTTGTCGAGGTCGTCGTCGATGAGGCGCGTGAGCGGGACTGATCGGCGATCACGCGCGTGGTAAGGAATCAGTCGACGGGCGCCAAATCGGAGCTTGGACATCGTTCCGTCCATTTCTGCCAGCACATAACTACCTCCCTTTGTTCTCCTAACCACAACCATGGGTCCGAAGTACCGAGGCTTTGTCTTGCCTCCAATGTCTCCATCAAACCGTGAGTTTCTAACCAATACCAAGTCACCATCACCAAAATTGAAGTCTTTAATTAGGTTCTTGTGGGCTTCTTCAAACTGTCGGATTGACTCCCATCGCGCTTTCATGAGACGTTGTTTGGCATTGGCAAGATCTTCGGGTCGCTTTTGGAGCTGGATGGCACGATAGGCAATGAGATGGGAAGTGGGGATGGGTTTGGCAAGGATAGGCGCCAGATAAGTAGCTTCGAAGAGGTCGAATGGAAAGAGTGGTTCGGTGCCGTGTGCCAGATAGTAAGGTGAGTATCCTGTCGATTTCTGAATGGTAACGCGTTCTGCCCAAAATACTGACGGAGCGACAACTGTCCATTTAGATTCTTGTCCTTCGGCGGCCTTCACTAACGACTCTCGGACATCGCGATGGCGTCGCTCGACTGGACCATTTGCACGCGAATTATAAGGTGAGATCCGGATGTGATTGATGTGGTATTGCCTCGAAAGATACTCAACCGCTTGGATGAACGCAGGCCCGTTGTCCGTGACTATTTCCTCAACTGCACCCCATCGACATAAAATATCCTCGAAGATAAATGATCCGAGTGCGCGGCCAGTCTCGCTGCGCAACATGCGCCACTCTGGGTACGAAGAAAGCGAACACCGCGCATGAACAATATATCGATATCCATTGGATTTCGGCATCAACATGGTGTCGATATACACTTTGCGGAAGAGAGAAAGAGGGATGGGGACGGTAGGTGGAATATAAATATGCTGCATGCTTCGGGTCTGACATTCGTGACATGTTTTCAAGTACCAGCGAATATCGTCATCTAGGCACGGCCACCAAAAGCGCTTGAGGATGTGAACCCGAGTGGTGAAGATGCCCTTGTGGCCGGCCTCATCGTGCGCCTGTCGTAGTAGGTCCAACCGTTTTTCTTCGTCCACAACCAGCTTATGCTCCATCTTAGGATCCTTCCTCCACAATCTCCCATCCACAACAAAATATCCTGAAGCCTTCCTAACCAAATCCGTTATTTCTTCGGCCTCCTCCCCTTCTCGTTCACTTTCTTCGGCCTCCTTCCCAACTCGCTTCAACGGGTCCTTCAAAAACTCGAAAATTTTCTTCAACTCCAAGTCCCTCGCCTTCGCACGCTCTGATCGAGGAATAGTAGTGGGAGTGTTGTGTGTAGTAGTCGTCGCAAGCACCGAGATTTTGCGGTCGGGTACCCGATGTGGGAACACCGTATGTGCTCCAACTTGCGACGATGGTGACTGCTTGTGTACTAGACCCAAACCTGGGACTGGCGCATGCGGCGGCGGTGTGATAGTATGGGAAGGGAGTTGTGCGTGTGAGGATCTAGCCGGTCCTGCCGTGCAATGTCCCTTCGGATTGCGTGGTGATGTAAAGTTGTCAGAATACATGTATGTGGGGGTGGAGTCGTTGCTGGAGACGTTCAAGATGTAAATGCCGAACGTATTCGAGAGCTCAATCCACTGGGGCAGGACTGAAAGGTCGCCTTGGGAGGATGGTTGGGAGGATGTGGAAACCGACCCGTAGTAAAAGTAATTCGCGCGGTCGATCCATTCCTCGTAGTCATCTTCATCGGTAGGGTCTTCTGGTGCAGGAGGGCGTCGAGAGAGTCCGTCGGGACCATGTGAGTGACCAGGTACGTGCCGCAATCGAAAATCGAACAACAAGATGGCTGATATCCACCTATTGATTGTGGCATTAGGCTGTATATCGGGATTGTTAATCATCCCCTTAATATATTTCGCATCAACCTCAACCACAAGATTCTTTACTCCAACCACCCATATCCGACAGTCCTTCAGCGCTCGAAACAACCCGAAAAGCTCTAGCTTTGCCTGCGAATAACGACTCTCGCGATCGGACAAGGTAAGCGAGCCAAATCTTGAAGGATAGCGCTTGAGGTCTAATCCCATTTGCGACAGGATATAACCAACAGCAATGTATGAGGTGTCGACAGCTAGGATAACTTCGCGATCGCTTGTGTAGTCGATGGCTCGGATAGCCGGTGAGTTCTTCGTCAATACCTTCAACTTCTCCATGCTCAACCTCTCCTCCTCTCCAAACTCAAACTCAACATCCTTTTTAGTAAGACGAACAAGTGGACGTGCAATGGTGGCAAAATCTTTGATGAAGATACGAATAGTTCCAACCGTGCCAAGGAAACCGCGAACTTCGGTGAGTGATTTAGGAATAGGCCAGTCAAGTACTTTCTGAACGCGTGCAGTATCAGGGAGGCGACCCTCGTAGGTGCAAAGATGGCCAACAACGACAGCGGAGGGAACACAGATATGAGACTTTGCAGCAGAAAAGGTACCGCCAGCGTGTTTGATGCGTTGAAGAATACGGTTAACATTTTGTAGGTGCTCCCACACAAAACGGCGGATGTGAGGATTTTGAGGAATTGTTTCATAGGAATCACGACTGGTCTCGTAGCGTGTAGGAGGTCCTTTTTACAGGCACGTCGTCAATGAAGGGGGCGGCAATGTGAGGGATTTCGTCTTGTAGAAGAAAGGTGAGATCGCCATGTTGAATTTGCATTGAATTTGTGTAACCCATGGGTATAGATGTGAGACGAAGAGTGCCGAGAGGCGATTGGAAAGTGGTGAGATCTCTCGACTGCGCTGCAAGTTCTCGCTGATCAAAGCCGACCATTAGATCGAATATTCCATAACACCCACGACCACCAAACGACTCTGCATACTGCTCGACTACCGGAGGAAGACCGGCGTCCTTGATTGCAACAGCATTCAATGGTTGGAGGTCGTGTACCAAGCGCAAGGACTTTCCATCTTTCTTCAAGACACAAAACCAACGTGAACGGTACGATGAATTCGACGGTTCGTAAATCCCAGCAGCGATTTTGGATTTGATAATGTCCACGACGCGAGAGAAAATGCCGGGAGGAATGGGTATATTCTTGAGGCTCCAAGGTACGTGCTCGATTGTTGGAATAACAACTGGGTCGAAATAGTCTGATGAAAACTTTCCTTTCTCTTCTTCAGTCCACGCAAACGCCATTTCCTGCAGCTTAATAAGGTGATGTACCAGCTTCTCCTCCTCTGGCCAGAGAAACTGATCCTTGTTTACGTTCATAGCAGACTTGCGTTCGAGGGTATAGCGGATGCCAGGAGTGAAAGCGGGAGGATGGAAAGGAAGCACGGGGAGTGTTTCGAGAGGGTCAGATGGGATGCGGCGAACGATGCGAAAATCTTCAGGTAGTGTTGTAGCGACGGGTTTGATTCGGTGAGCGACTTTCTTGTAGGCGAAGGATGAGACTGATAAGTATTCTGATGACAATAGAGCTGCAAGTGACACTTCATAGATTTCTTTAGGATAAACGAGAGGTTCGAAGCGAGTGGGGGTGAAGGAAAGCGGCGATATCATATAGCAGGATAAAGGAGTGATCATGATTGAAGGTGAGATAGATGATTTCGAAGTGGGTGAAACGTTTGATTGATTTGAATGTTCTCCTCGACAGGTAGCCGAATCATCGACAACTAAAAATCCGAAGGCGTATTGTGGAAACCAGGAGGGGCATTACGAATACGAGGGCGAGTAGGGACAGTGATGATGGAATGGGAATTAGGATCAACGAGAGTGATATGAGAGTCACCGTTCGTAAAGTGGCGAGTGTTAGCTTGGGCAAGCGTGAGGAAAGGTCGTCCGAGTAGCATATCGTAAGAAGTGTTATCAACAACCTGGACTTGGAGATAGAAGTCGCAATCCCCAATCGAAACCCGTAAGTTCTGTAACAATCCCATAGTCTTATTCGTAGACTTGTTTGCTGATTCCATCACCATAACCTTATCTGAATGGATAGGCAATCCAAGCTTCTCCCAGAGGTCACGTCGAAGACCAATGATCTGGGAGCCCTCATCAAGAATTGCGTCCACCTCAAGACGGCCCTCGAGAGTAACTGGAAGTGTACGAAGTTCGACAGAATGCTCAGCAACAATGAGATCGCTGGCAGGAGGGGAAGTGGATTGAATGAGAGTGGCAGCAGCCTGTGAGTCTTCGTTCTGTGCCTCTTCCACAAACGAAACTGATGCTCCCTCAAGAGCAACCTTCCGCGTCGTCAGCTGATCCTTTACTATCTTGCGAACATCAGGCGCAATTGCCAGAAGTTCACGTTGGGTAAGAGTAACAGTTCCTTCCATTCCTTTCTCGACAACACGCTGAACAATAGCTGGATCTTCAATAGGTGTTTTGAAGCGGAACTGGGGGTTGGTAGATGAAGGATTGGCGATAGGATTGGGAGCAGGGACTGGATTGGTAGGGCGCTGAGTAGGCGTCGCAGATGGAATGCTATGGTGAGCATTAGATGCTTTCGCTGTAGATCGTGTGGTGACGCCTGGGCCAGCCTTGGATTTGACACCATTCCCAACACGTTTACGAATGTCTTCAGCACGCTTCAAGGTAGCAACAGCAACAGCATCAAGTTGGCGCAGTTCCTCGAGTTCGGCAGCTGAGACTTCGCTAATAAGGGTCTCGCGAGGATCAGGGATGGTGTAGGAGTATTGCTCGGCATGTGAAGCAGGGTACGCCTCAACAATGTTGGTAGAAACCCGGTTTTGACTCTGAAGCCAATTGTCAAGCCGTTCCCTGATGCAACGTCCTGGTGCAACACGGTTCGTGATTAAGGTTCCGTCCATCAACACAACCTGATTATACTCGTTTCGTTTGCAGACGCCTCGAGTAATATAATCTGCAATTACGGGACAAGATTGGTGGTAGTGGTTGGGGTCAAGGCATCCAACACACCCATAGGCACGAGGAGCACGAGGAGCAGATGAGTTAGATGGTGGCATGGGAGGCCTAGGTGAGTTATTCCCTCTAGCACTCCCGAGTTTATCAGCTAACTTTGAGAGAAAAGCATCCGAAACCATGAACTGCTCAAGCGATGACATATCAAACGTCTCACGAGTGCTTGGAGCTGCAGCAGGTGCTGGAGTTGTATAACGAGATGCTGGAGCAAAGGATGGTGCAGGAGACTCGAAGCGAGGCTGAGGAAAGGATTGAGGAGCTGGATGGGATGTGGGATCGCTAGCAGCAGAGTTGGATGAGAGGAAGAAACGTGCAGCGTCGGCGACGTCCTCAAGTCTCCACGCCTGGTGTAAGGGGTGATCTGGGTTCTTCAGGCGGAGACGAGAGGTGAGCTTTTCGCGAAATTCAGTGTCAAACCCGCTCAGGAAAATGTTATTCCTTTCGCGCAGAGAGATCTCGTTGTGAGCCAACAACCAATCAGACACAGTCACAAACTGCCGATAGTACTCGCCGAACTGATAACGTGAGCGCATAGGTTGACGAGCCTGCTTGTCAGCTAGGAGCTCTAAGTCAACTAGGGTATAACGGCGATCCTCGTCCGCTCCAGGATATAGAGAGGTAATATCTCTTTTGAATGCTTCCCAATCGAGTCCTTGGGCTGATGGACGGCTCTTCCAGGTCTCATATTCATGGTAATCCAGGTACCTAAGTGTGTGCTGAATCTTCTCAGATGGGAGAAGACCACGAGAATCACCAAGGTAGTCAATTTCATCGAAGAACCGCTTTAACGATAAAGGATGTCCATCGAAATGAGGCGCCGAGCGATCATGACGCCCTGGCATGGCAGAGTGATTACCATTCCGAATGGCCCCGAGATTCCAATTCGCAGGTCCAAGCCCAGGTCGCTGAGGGGTTTGAAAGGGATTCAACATGTCATCGGGTGCAAACTGGAAGGCTTGGCGAGGACGAATGCGCTGGGGCTGAGGAACTGGAGGAGGGTTCTGAAGTTGGGGAGGGTTTAGTTCCTCTTGACCTGCATCAGATGGCGGCATGATGATGGATCGAGAAGTTGGAGATGAGGAAATTGATAGAGTAGACGGCGGGGAAGCGAGACGTGAGAGATGTAGGGTGGAGGATGTAGACGAAGGTGGGCTTGGAGGACAAGTAAAGAAATCGGCAGCGGTGGTCAACGAGAGGTCTGAGATAGACAACGGGTCTTGTAGGGAGAGATATATCTCCTCCGCAAGAGAGCGATCCGTAGGAGCAGACAAGTTGGGTCAGAAGCGCCTCGCGGTGGGCTCCAGTGGAAGGGAACGCGGGCGGTAGTGTGTCGGAAGTGATGTGCGAGCGTAGCAGCTTCCGTCTGCTACTGGCTGCTGACCCAAGAAAATAGATGTTAATATAGAGGTTTTTAATAGATTTAATTGGAAATGAGGGCTCAGCGCGAGTGCGATGGTGCAGAACGTCACTGATGAGTGAAATGAGGTGGTATCGAGTAGCTTTGAGCTGGAACGAGTTTGATAGAGACCGATTTTTGAGTAGAGAAACAATGAGTGTCTGGTAGATTTTCACTGACTAAAACTGTAGATACATCCTTCCTACTTATACTAAAAGCTGAAACATGTATCTACTTCAAAACGCGAGTCCATGGCGACGTAAACGAGAGGGAAATCAAATAAAATCTGTGAAGTGAGCGAATGGAATGAAGAGAAAAGGAGCGGATTGGGTGAAAGGGAAACGAAAGGCAGTGTTCTAAAAGTGAAACAAGTCAACAGTAAGCGATCTACGCATCGTAACATAGAGACGAAATGAAAAAGATGTCTGAAACATTTTTTTTATATGATTTTAGAACGATTTTCGGGGAAAGGATTGGACATAAAAGAAATGGAACGTGAATGGGAAAGGAGATGATGGGGCTTTGACGCGCCATCAAAACGGCCGCCAGGGTCTGGTGATAGCGCCGTTAGGTATATCGCGATGGTAGAATGATGACATGACGACGTGAAGGGGAAATGTCGGATTTTGTGGAGAGAGGGTGTGAGTAGGGCAATTGGCGCATAGCGAGCGCCCGATCTCTACACTGTTGACTTTCAAAAGTCGGTTTGGTTCTCCGGGTCTCATCTCTATGCACAAGGAGGGAATGTTTCTTCATTGCGTCCGTCACATTCGACATCTTCCAGGTTTTACATTCGTTGTGAGTATCTCCAACGTGCCGAGCCTTTTACAGGGGGAAACTTACGATTCGCTCCTAGCAGCGGTTACGTTTGGGTAGGAGCGAATGTCGGCGGAGAAACAACTCAAATTGAGGGTCATTTCGCAAGTTGTCTACGGCAGATGTAGAATGCGGTGAGTAATTAGCACATTTTGGCCCTGAATTTAGGCTTACTTCTTGACGCTGAATTTTGCGAGCTACACTTGGCTTATTGCCGCAAATTGCCCCAACTCGAGCCACTCCATCGTTACCCTCCCCGACCTCTCGAAGGTGCTCCTATTAAGCGAGAGTGAGTTCGAGCTTGCTCTGAGTATGAGCAGAGCTTATACCTCTTCTTCCAGCATATCCTGTGCGAGTGCTATAAGAGAAGTGAAATGCTGGACGATCCAATTCATGTCACTTTTTCTATTCCTTGGGAATTGTGCCGTCATCAGGACCAGATATTTTAGTTCAACCAGGTGTAGTATATAAACCGAATTCCCTGCTAGCATTCTTACCTTCGCACCACCATGTCCACAGCTCCTAGCCCACCTCCCGACGAGAGAGAACGTCAGAGGATCCATCCCCCTCCTAAGCCTGAAGATTCAGCCATATCAGCCATCAAGCTGAATAGCAGTAAACAGAAAAATATCAGCCAGGACTCGTGAGTAGTCAGCTCTCGTTGCTCTCATACAAAGCTAACCAGTCTTCAGAGTAATTCTCGAGAAGTTATTCGACATCATCCGTTGGTACAACACGCACAGCAAGGATGCTTTTGGTTTCTACCCCTCCGTGATGATTGTTGGCTTGAGGGATTACTACAAAGACAGGGATAACCTCTCTGACTATGTAGACGACGACGAGCCTATGTATGTTTCTTTCAATATTCAGTCTTTCGTCATTCACAATCTTATTTCAGGATGAAGCCTGAAAGGAAAGCGAGGCTTATAGCATGCTTTGCGGCTCTAGAAAGATGTAGCAATCGCTTTGAACGATTTGTTGTAGCCCTTATTTCGCAACCTCCTGAGGACAACGTCATTAGATCCCTTGGCACTCAGGTACGTTCAAGAGTCCTTTCTGTATTCTTGACTAGAAATAATACCTATCCCAGATGGAGGCGGTGCGCAGCTCAGCCTGCTCCAACGACTGGCAGACCGCGATCAAGCAGCGGCTTCACGAGATTGTGCAAAGTGTTGTCTCTGGAAACAAGCTTGAACCAAGACAGTCAGTAAACATGAACTTGGTTTTAATCACCCACAGGTCGCCCTACTTCTCGTTCCTCTCAAGTTCGTCGAGCAATTCGAGCTCGATTATGAGGGGTACGTTAGCCAGACCGCTGCATGTGCGCTACTTATACATTTTGTTAGTTCCGTTGCGAAGGTACATTCCAGCGAAATCTCCATAGCTGATGACGCGCTACCAGGCCACCTCTATCCTCCCGGTACTAAGTACAACCCGAAGAATATACGCAAGGGGGCATTTCGAGGCCGCGCCTGGATACTGGTTTGTTCAGTTCATGAACTCGATAGAATTTGTAATCTAATTTGCGCAGGCTTACAAAATCCTCTTCACCGCGCCTACGTTTGCCAAGACGGTTGAATATAAAGAGATTGCAAGTAAATCCAAGGCTCGCACCAACAACCTGTATACGGTTACACCGGAGACGATCGCCTATGCCTGTTTGCATGTAAGTGTTGTGCATTATGCGATCAACGCAGTGATTAATGTGACGTGTTCGCCTAAGGTTACCTTCGCCATGTCAGCAACGTCGACTTGGAAAAACGACATGAAGCCATTTATGAAGGAGAATTTCTAACTCCTGACACGAAATGGTGGCAGCAACTCTTCAAGTGGGCAAACAAGTGAGCCTTTTATTCTTGTGGTGATTGTTGCTCACAATATTGCGTAGTTTGATATTCGATAGTCCAGGGGGCTCTCAAGCTGCACCGGAACTTACAACTACAGGTCTAAGCGATATTCAGCTCATGAATGAACAGAACGAGGCCGATGATGACTGTACTGATGACGAAGACGAAGAGCCACAAAGGCAACTTCTGCGCCCTAACTCAAACCATCGCACTTCTGGTCTGTAGCGCTTCTTTCTATCCATGAATTATTGATTGATAGTGCGTCTAGGCATACCGCGACGATTATCCGAGCGTGACGATGAGGAAAGTAATCTTCAACAAATCAGTGGGGGCGCAGGGAGGTGAGGGCGGTGCAGGTGATGCAGGTGATGGGGGCGCTGGTGATCACGAGGATGTTGGCGATCGACATCGGGACAAGCGCTGTCGAGCAGACTCGCAGCTAGGCCTTGCTACTTGATTGGGGATATCTATATAATCGCGTCATTGTTTATCAAACTGTTTATTAAAATATTTTCGTGACCCTATCAATTGCAATGCGACGATTTTAATGCTATTTAATGCTATTTATTGGCTATTAAACAGATATTTGTAACCGATGCCTCCAGGCGATCCGAGGGTAATCGTCTGGGCACAAATGCTACGGAGCCCGTTAATGGGTGCTGATGTATGGCGAGAGCTAGCAAGTCTGCCAAATCGCTAATCTCTTCACGTACAAATATCGGACTTTGGTAGAAGGGGCCATCCTTATACCCAATGCTGCATACAGCAGACTAATCGGTCATACATAGTTATATCACAGTGTTTAAAGACTAATTGATAAAGTAGTCTTCCATGACAGGGATTAGAACTAAAGACATTTCCAAAAACGACTCGATACTTTACAAGTTTTAGCCTTATATGTGATCCACAACCTGACGAAGCACCTAAGCTCTCAGCAAGCAGTTCAACCTTTCAGATGCGCTAAGAATGATAGTATTAGGGTCAACCTTGCAAAACCATTGAGAGTGCTGCCAGGATTTGACTGCAATGCCATAAATTCCATTCCGCCCCTGGTGTGGGATTGATGGGAGACCGATGAGGTACGATTTAGGCAATGAAATATTTATTCGCTTTGCTGATGACATATAATGTAAGAGCTTTAGCTGTTGCTCATCGACTTGCCTCTCACTAGCTTGAACACAGGCCAACAGACGCCAATTCGCTCCACATAGAAATTATAACAGAAATATTCGTTCTGGATGTGTCATCAAGCCGTTATACCTCCATGTTGCACACACCGCAGATGGTCCGTGCTGTGCAGCTGTCCGCTGTCTCCAGCCAGTGGAGATTTGCTGCCACCTCGTCTTCCGCACTATGGTCCTACATACAGATTGCTGATCGAATCCTGTTCCCGCATCTCGAGCTACTTCAACTTGTAATCGATCGATCGAGTCAACATATTCTAACAGTCGACTGTCCAGCTGTCAAGGATGGAATAGCAAGCTGGACAAAGCCGCAAGTTCCTGGGCCTCGTTCCACGCTAACCCTCTCTCATATATAACCAGCACCTGCGCCGCCAATTTCCCGCCCTCCTATCGCAGGAGTTTGTTCTCCATCACACGCAAGGCCTCCGCCCTCTTCTACGTCAACCTAACACCCAGCGCAAACGGTGGGGTCGTGAGAATGGGGACAGCTAAGGTAGAGCATTCAATGGGTTTATGAGTGATTCTGGATGATTCTGACATGGGTCAGTCGTTCCAGGGTCTGGTTGAACCTTGTCAGCAGCTTTTGTGTCGGCAAGGCAAATGACGCACGGTTCGGTACACCACCAACAGCCGACCTCATCACAAACCTGGATACGACCATAGCCATAGTCATTTCAGATGGAGTCTCGAGAGTCAGGGCCAGTTGTGAGTTCCCTCGCCACTCAAACCTACAAACCATATGATATTGAACACGGTCGTGTTTCAGTCAGGGAAAAGCCGCATATCCAGGCCATTTCTCAGAGCCTGCGACGAAATCAACGTCCGAGTCTACAAGTTCTTCTGCAGGACATCGACGAAGGGAACTGAAGATCAAGTCCAGCGGTTGTTTGATCAAATTGGGGACGCTGAACACGTTGACCTTGGGGATTCTGCATCGTGACATCGTGCTCGCGTACATTCCATCTGTGAGTCGTAGACTTCAGCTTGCTCCACGCTGTCTGATAATCGCGATTGAATAGCGCACACAATTGGTGACTCAAGAGTGGGAGATCTCAGATTCGCGGTGTCCAGTCTGGCTGCCGTGGGCCTCACAACGTGAGGAGAGACTCTATCCGACCCGAGACTGACATGACCGAGTTGTTGTAGGTCCCCCGCCCCTTGATGGTTGGGAGTCACCTGGTCTCTTCCCTGGCATCTACATCGAGCCGTCATTTCCTCGGTCTTCTGTCATTCAGATGCACGTAGAATTCCGTATCGTGAACGCTCATTGGCCGAGGTAGGCTCGGGTGCCGTTTGTACTGTTTACGCAACGAGACAACTGAGAAACATTTGCTTCCTTGTAGTCGTGGTCTAGTCACCGAATACGACCGCCTTTATTGTCATTCCTCAAGAACATATCTACGAAATCCCGGGTATCTTAGATTTTGGAGATTGTTCATGTAACCAGATTTTCGACGTGACTGCAGATCTGGTTGGTACCTGTCACTTGTGCATCATCTCTATGCTCATTTCCATTGGCTTTTTAGGTGAAGATATTGTGATATTGTGCTATGGGATGAAGCATATGGCCATGGTCCCGCTCGACTTACAAGGACCAGACTCATTGTGAGATTTTGGTGGGACGCTCATGATAACAGGCAATCTTCCATTTTTTATCATGTGCGGCTCTTGGGATGGCTGAGATCACTGGCTGTGTAGGTCACGCCGATCGTCGTGGCTGCCGCTTTTTCTGTCCAGTCCCAGGAAGACGGAAGGAGGGAATAGATTCGAAGTCTGGGGCGCGTCGTTCTCGAGATGGGGCGACCTTTGATAGGAGAGGAGATGGCGGTTACGCTCAAGGTGATATAGATCACTTTGTCATGTGGCTGTTTTGTGCTCATACTGTCTTTGCAGCCCAATATAAATCTCAACCGTCGGTTCCGGATGACGTCCACTTGTCACCTCTTGATAATGAATTCAGGGAGAAATCTTTTGCTATACGGGTCTCTCAGATTCCGCTGTTTGGTGTCCGTGGTTCACGTGGGCTGACAGTCGTGTTTTAGAAACCCTGGAGTCAGCTCGCATTTAATATCAGTACAGCAATTGTGCCGCTGATTCTGCTGGGGACTTTCGTAAGCAGACTCGGTTTTTGGACTGATTGGGTGTTGATCGTATTTTTTATATCCACGACAAGGAGTTTGCATCTCTCTCTTCACGACAAGATCAGTACTGCTGTGAGACTCCTCTCCACAAGATACTCGACCGCCTATCTAGCTACTTAGTTTGGGACTTCTACTTTCGCACTACCTGGTTCTGTAAGGCTACAGTTGCTCAGAACGGCGGAGAGGGCACAATGACTCGTCGCTTAGTAGAAACTGTACATCTTGGTAGCTATACTCGGAGATAGATCTCCGAGCAGTCGACATATATTGTATTGCACTAGCACTCCGTCAATCTTTACCATAACCCTTTGATGCGAACCTGGACCCGCCGCTTGAGGCATTAAAGTGCACTTGAGAATATGTCGACCTTGCGAGCTTGCCGCTCTGGCAAATAGTAGAAATAGCCATTAATACATGACTCCCGGCAACTATCGAATTGGCTGGAGCCAGATTTGACCCCAGGCTCGAAACATATCGACTATAGTCATCCATGCACATATCGTGGTTATAATTATACTGGTGCTCTTTTATTTGACTCCTTACATTGATTATATGCGCACGATTGGCCCTAAATAATGATCTGTTTAAAGACCTCGAACGCACAAAATACGGAAGGTATCAAATGTACTGAATGTGCCTGATTTCATCCCGAATGTCAAAAGTGCGAATATTACTGACACTACGAATGGCAAAGTCGGGAATGTAACCCAATGGCAACCGTTCGAATGGCAATGTCTTACATGTACGGAATGTACTGACAGTACTACTGCTGATGTGCAGAAGACTCGTTGGTGTTCTCCAGCTTGTTGAGAAAATCCACAGCGTCCTTGCCCAGATCTAGCTCTATCGCCTTTTTTATCAGCTCCTGATGGCTGGGTTCTTCGGGCTTGTCTATCCAGCTATACATATAATCAGCCAGAGCCTTGAACTTGTCTGCCTTGTACCGTAATGCCTCAATTTGACTGATGGCCTGTATGTTATTGGGTTAGAGCACTACTCCGCCACAGCCGGCAGAGATCTCTGACCTTTTTCGCATTGCTAGTGCGCATCCGTTTGTGTGGTCGAGATGTGGGGCCCCCAGCATGCTCTTTCTCAGTCGAGTCTACGTTCCTCCTCTTTGTCCGGCCTTGAGCAGCCGTCACTGATGCCAAGGGTTCCAAATTAATGGCACAAGCAGTGCTTTCTGATTCATATGGGGGTGGACGTGCCGGGCTATTCGGTTCGGGATACGTTTCTGGTTGTGAGATCTTACTCTCGATATTCCTATCCTTGTTGGAAGAGCCAGAATTTTGCGGAGGGTTGTTAGGTTTTGACTTGTGCGTGGTCTGAGCAGGATCAGGATATTTGAATTCGGTCGGTATTGACGGCAACCTTAGGTGCAGCTCTTGAAGAGGGTAAGGTGAAGGTGAAGCCCAAGAATTATAATAAAACGCACCAAGGTCCTCACCCCACGAATTTTTCCAATGGACTATAAGCGAGTTCAAGTCATCGAACATGCTCTCGAGGGCCTCCAACACGTCTTCATCAAGGAGTCCAATGTCAAAAACCGCCTTCCAAATCCGCTGCTCAATTCCAGAAACCATCTCCGTAACCGCTTTCCGAACTCTTCCCTTTCCCTTCTCGCTGGTCTCCAACTGAGCTATTCTTTTCGACTTTGCAGTCCATTGCAATTCATTCAAATTGTATATGAACTGCTCGAAAGAAATATGGAGATATGTTTCATTTGTAGACCTAGCGGCAGTGGCACGTACTGACCTTGAGGAGGGTGCGCATAGAACTATTTGAGCTGAGAGGTTCGGGGAGTAGAACAAATATGACCGAGACTGCAATTGCGGTTCCGAGGGGACCGTATATCCACCACTGTGAGTAATTTTCCGGCACGCATTTTTTGTCTTTGCCCATCAGACATTGAAGTTGGTTGGCCGTCTTGGGAGCGACTAGTTGCTCCTATATGTACAGGTTAGGTGATAGATGGGGTATGCCAGGAGTTGACGTCACCTTGTGCTGCATAAACGAGACCATGAAGGACAGGGATATAATGTTGTCAAAGATTGAGTGTTTCCCGGCCTCTGCCTTATGCTTAGATACTCGTTTAAGTAGCTTTGCATCTGGCTGAGTTGCCGCAGAGCTTTTTGACGCCTTTGCTTGCAGCTTGCCCTGATGATCGCTTGGTACTAACTTCAGTGATTTGCGTGCATCTCCAATGATCTTGAATATGTCGTGATCGATCTGTCTCAGCTGAAAAGGCGCATCAGTGCTAGCCCTTCTTCCCACTGAGCTGTATTCTTACCCAATTTCGCAAGTATTGCTCGTGTTCTAAGTAGTCTATGAGGGTCGCACTGGCGACAGACCCTCGCTGAGGCGGCAAGTTGGGAGTCTTGGATTCATGCAGTACCCATCCCATAATGTCAACAAGGCCATATAGAAGGAAATAGCGAATCTCCTCCGCAACCTTCATGCCTAGAATCTCTCCCGAGTCTGAGTCAGGGCCCGCAAACATGGCGCTAAAATAGACAAGTCCAGCTCTCTTCGTGCTCTCAAATGTGTCAATGGCCCTAAGAATAGGCTATAATGTCTCAGCCCGTGCCCTTGCAAGATAAAAAGCTGCTCACCTCGACGCTTGACTGATACATTTCATCATATAAACCCTTTGTTTGCAGGAGATTCGAGTACTTTAACAGAATCCCTGTCTTCCATCTGGCAGCGGAAAAGGAGCAAGACGATAGGCGGAAGCACACATGCTGTTGGAGAAGACATTGTTACTATACAACAGCGAGGGATGCCCCACATAACAGTACTTACCTTTTCCCTTGCATGCAAGCTTGTCAAGTTCACGTACCATCTCAGTCGCTCGAAAACTTTTCTCCCTGAGGACCAAAGCTCAAACCCGAGCAAATTATGAGCCGCTGTGTTGGCGCAGAGGATTCCACAGCTCGTTGCGTCATCTTGCTGACTATGAGCTAGCCCTGTGGAGACTCGATAATTCCCTTGTGATCTGGTTGGGGGTTTCGTATTGCGAATCCAATCCTGGAGCTCCTCGATGCCCGCTTCTAAACTGGAGCTAATATTCTTCGTATTCTGATCCAAAGAGTCGCCTGAGTGAAAAACTGTCAAGGGTGGAATAACGGAATTAAAAACATTTATGCTTACCAACAGAAATCACCTCGGAAGCAAAATCAATCTCTATTGTGACCCAATGCTTGAGGCGTTCATCAAACCAGGGAAAGAGCAGGCTGGTGATCTCCTTGGAGCCAATGCGTTCCTCCAGTTCTTTCATGAAGGTGGGCTTATGGCGATTTTCTGACGCCGTTTTTCTCAAGCGAATTTCGGACGAGAACTTGAGGGTCTGCACTGATCTTTGATTAGAGGAGTTTTTCGAGGCACGGTGTGTCAAGTCTAAGTTGTGGAACATCATGTTGATGTGCTGAGTTGTCATCATATCGTCATCAGATAGGAATGTGGCGAAGGCCAAAGTGGTCGTTTCAGACCCGGGGACTCTGCTCCGTTCATCCCATCCAAGTGATGCAAACGATTCAAGCGCTGCATTCAGTAATTTGACTGTCCCATCGTCATCAAACTTGCTCTTCTGCTTCTCTACCCACTCTTTTGCCTTGCGCCATTTGTGCTGCTTTGCCAAGACATCAGATGCTTTCCTCCACCATGTGAGAATCCAGAAAGGGAGGCGGGTGGTTGTAGATCTGGTTTGCAGCAGGAACGACTTTCTCCCATCCAAAATAGCCTGTCCAAGTCCTTTCTCGACCGATTTGATCCAAGCCGGGTCGGGTAAAGGAATTCTTAATAGCTCCTCAAAGTTGTTGCTGGGAGTGTCATTGCTATACACGTTAGAGGTCCCTTCAGCCGTTTTGGTGTCGACTGCAGGGAGAGTGTGCTCCAGGAACTTGTCAACGCTGATTTGGGGGTTTGGAAGCGGTGAGCCCCGTAGTTCGGGCATAGTCTTGAGGTGATCGATGTAGTCACAGAGCCCAGCGTCTACGCTTTTGGGATTTGTAGGAAACTGCCTGCCTTTTCCAATCCATTCCGTTGCATCAAAGGCCGGCGGACTCTGAGTCAAGTCTACGGTGTCTTCTCCTTGACGGGAGTTAGAGTTTGCAGAGAGTTGCGAGGGTGCCATGATTGTAGTCAGCAGTAGTGCGAGAATAGTTGGACGGGTGTAGAGAGAGGTACAAGAAATGATTCAAGCGATGTGCGGTAGGCTTGTTTGGCTAGGCGCTGGAGGTCCGGCACAACGGCGTACAATGCACTTTCCATTATTACTGGAACCACATCAAGCTTACGCATCGCGGTTGAAGGTCACAAGGGCACAGAATCGAGGTTTGAAAGGTTTCAGTCAGATACAGTACCGACAATAGCAATGTACCTTCTTGAATAATCCACCGGAAGTGCAGTAGTACTAAGTGCAGAGTTCAGACTACCGATATCGACCTCGGTGATATTACACCAGTGGCATAGAAGTATACAGAACTCTCACAGCCAACATCTACATGGGATTCCTTCAGTGACACGTCGACGATAGGGTATTCAAGTCCCGACGATAGGTTATTCGCGGTCTATCGCGTGTCCTTTCATAGGCCTCAATAGGTCCGAGTTATAGGTCATCGGATGGCCCCGGCTGGATATCAATACACGCTGCGAGTACAATTGAAGTGGTTCTACATGTAGTCTATGTAGCTGAAACAAAAGCAAAACGAATGGGAAAGGCGCCAACAAGAAATAAAACCAATTTAGTATAAAGAACAGAGAGGGAGCGAATGCAGAACAAAAAAGGACAAATAAGGCAAAGCAAGAATTGAAGAGGCAAAGCAAGAATTGAAGGCACAAAGCCCTCGAGCATGGCATTGGCTAGTCATAGTCAGCCACGCCAACGGCCTCGAGTCTGGTGCAACGTCAGCGGCCTCCTCTGTATCACCTTCATCCCCTCCATTCAAGCCACCCTCCGAGCCAGTGCTGGGCACCTCATCAAGTTCAGGCAGAGGACAGTGGATACCTTAGAGTTTCTGAGTCCCTCCCCTCGTCAGGCCTCTCATCATCCTCACTGATGTCGTCGAACTTGAAGGTCGTATTCGGAGTCCGAGTGTGGTAGCGCGTTGGAACCCCAAACCCCCTGGTGCGTTGAATCATCACGCGATCACCAGCTTCTCTAGTAATGAGCAGAAGATGCGTCTGAGATTCTCTAAGGCGTAGATGTTGATTATTACAGTGGTAGGGGTAGTAGAAGAGACTATGTCGAGAAACGCCTGAGTGACGAATGGAGGTGCCGTCACGCAAAGTCATTGTCGCTATCACCCAGGTCCACACTCAGGTCCGGTTTGTCATCAATACCGCACGCAGTGTTTCCTGGGAGAGGTCCCAGAGTCTGTAGATGATCGCTCTGAGCTGCTAACTTGTCGAGTCGTTGGTTAGTCTGAAGCATCTGGCCAAGACGTTCATTCCGACTAGATTGCCGCCAAGGTTCCTTCACAGCGCGAATGTGTTTAGACGTTGATCGATGAACATAGACCCAGCGGTGACCCAGGAACCGTGATCAGGCTGTAATAGTGCTTTAAGGAATGCTGGCGTGGGAGTGAGATACTTTGTCGCACGCCCTCCTTGATGAAAACCTCGCGCTCTTGATGAAGCTTTAGAAAGGCTGCCTCGAGTTCCTTGACATCTTCAGACGTAATCTGCGACTGGCGGGAAATGTAGCAAAAATCAGGGAATGCCGCAAGAGCCTTGACCATCGTGTCTGGAACCAGACCGACCTGCTGGTAGATAGATCTGGTAATATTGTTGATGATGAGCGCTTTTGAGATTGATTAAGTGAACTGACCTTCATAAGTCCCTCTGAGTCGTCACCGGTCCACTGCTTAAAATGACACCCTTGGCGAAAACGACGTAGGTCAGGGAATGGAGGAACAGCTGCAATCCTGTAATGAGCGTGAGTAAGGAGAGCCTTCGACAAGAGCGGACACTCACCGCCGGTCAAGCTCTGACAGCTGCTCTGTCTTGTTCTGAGAATTTTGCTCTTCAAGGTACTTTGTGATCCATTCGACGATATGGTCCTTGAATGCGCCCTTGATAACCTGATGGAGTAGATCTGGTGCCAGAGGCTCTTGAATATCGGCACGTGGAAACGAGGCTGTGAAGGGCTATTGATTTCATGATGCGCAAGCAATACACGAGATGTGAGCCCGCAACTTACAAGAACGTCGCTGATCATCCCAAAATTATCCCACACAACCTTAGCGTTGTTTCCGTAGCCTTGAATATAGCGGCTGTGCGGTCGTGTGGTCTTGGAACCTCGCTTGGATCATCGTCAAGGAGTTTTGGTAGTGCCGTAAACATGGAAATGTGAGCTAGTAATAGACAGGAAGCAATACCACTCACTTTGCACACCAGTTCGTGACGATCCCTGCAAGCGAATTTTGTTCTGGGTAATCAGCAATATAAGGTCCAATACTGTAGATGACACGCCGATAGTGTCCGTCGGCACAACGTGTCACAATGGGGTGGTGATATATTGACTGAGAGGCAAGAGAATGCGTTTGATTGACTCGTGGATAAGCTGATGTCGGAAGGTTCGGAAGAGATCGGTATTCTCATGGTTTCTGTCAGCTGTAACACCAATAAATGAGAATCTATCCGTAAACATCAGAACCCATGACCGTACCTTTCGGAATAGCAAAGAATCCAACTACAGCTAACGAGTTTGGGTGAGAGCGTCGAGTATGACTTTGAAGGTTGCCAAGTGATGCGTAAAGGGTGTAAAAATCGTTCTGTCCGGTTGCGACAGAGACGGTCGTCTTATCGCTACCAAGAACCACAGATGGTAGCATCGCACCATGAGTTCGCACGCGCGTATCCTTCGCAAGCTCATCCTTTGAATACTGAATCAGCCCTTGTGTGATCATTGCAAGAAGAAAGAACTCACTGTTTGCTCCCAAGGCCACGTTCCAGACATTGAACCAGTAAAGCCCGTTTTCCGTCCTTGACGATATGTTTTGGCGCATAGTGTGACCTTTGGATTTGATATCTGAGCTTTGAGGACAGACCGTGTGTCCCGAAGCCAGACTTCAAAGTCTTTGCGTATACGAGAGGGCGCATCGGCAGGAAGATCGCCAGAGTAAGAGACAGTCAAACACTACCAGGGGACGTTGCCAAAAGGAATCTCGTCGATTTTCTCGCAGAAGTCGTGGTGGTCTCTGAATGGAGGTTCATCAGTCTTGTTGAAGGCGGAGGTCAAGGCGATGAGCTCTGTAATATTCGCTGCAGAAGCCTGCATCTTGCGGAACAAGAAGTCGTGCCAAACTGCTCAACGTTATTGAAGGGATACTAAGGTCTCTTGGATCCCTCTGAGGGGGCAGGTTATGCATCAGAGGGAAGCTCAAAAACCATCAATATCGCAAGGAGTGCCTGTTAACATGTAAACTTCAGTAGATGCAAATACAAAAGAAATTCTGGCTCACCGTCAAGATATGAATGATACTGGGCGCGATTAAGGCCCTCGCGACTCCAAACTCCGTCAGCGAGAGTTCCATCGGTCGAAACAGGTGCGTGGGTGACGGAGAAAGATGTCGGCGGTTTATGGGGTTGTACTTGCAAAATCGCGAGTGACAGATAAGTCCCTTGTCGGAAAGACAGTATTTCGGACAGTTCTTGACATCGCAATCGCAAGGGAGTTTCATGATGGGCAAGGTAGTCGATGCGGTAGACGATGTGGTGGTCAGTGCAAAGAAG